>JAULBM010328921.1:0-13129 GCA_032357055.1 Geukensia granosissima
ATTGTATGTAGATTCCATTGAAGAAGGCTGGAATAAAGCCGAAACGTTTGGAAAACATGGTTTAGAGTTTTTCTTTAAACTTTTCCTAGAGACTTTCACATATATATATACAGAACATGTTTTTTTAAATTAAAACAGTTACATTTAAAGTGTGGCACGGGCAACAGTGAAAACAAAGCCAACAGCATCCACTTGACCACGTATATCTGCCTTGGGACGACTGATTTAAATAGTGTTAGACCGATGTCGTTTGCATGTATAAAAATTATGCAAAATTTGCTAGAACTAATGTGCACATTAGTTTTCAAATATATATGAAAATTGATGTTAAAAATACTCACTCTCTGTTTCGGCTGAAAAATGTAAAAAATATTAAAACCACAATTATAACAACAATCTTTAAGATATAAACATAAGGCGCCAACATAATGAAAGCAAAGCAACAGACAAAATGGTTTACAGAACTGGATACAGAAAAAGAAAATTGGGCATTGAGTATTAATTCCTCGTGGTTTAAATTTGGTCTAAAAGGGACAGGTTTATGTAGTTTCTTCAACAAAACAAAATAAATTATCCTGCTCCTATTTTGCATCTGCGCCACGTCACGAATTTTTTGGTTGGGGATTTCGGATCAAGTACACAGGAAGTGCAATTTTATCATATCTCTTTCAACAGACAAAGTTGTCTTGGGGCAGAAACATTAAAACTCTATGATAACATGCTCATTGTTCTGGACAATAATTACATTAAATCTTGCCGCTTTAGTTTTTCAACACCATGTGTCCACGGGTTCATAAAACTATTAAAAACAACATACAATATAGAAAAAAATGTCATCTTCTTGGCACGGGTCCCCCTACAGTTGAGTGTAAAAGTGAAAATAAATGGGTGAAGTTAAAAAACTATTTATAAACACAGAAGTGAGTGATTAAATTCTAAATTGGTGGTTGTACATAATGGTTTGTGTGTGAGAGGTGAGTGTTGGAGGAGGGGGCGTTGGAGAACCATATTTAACAATTGGGGACTTCTATAAAAAGAAAAGTCTATCACATCATAAGACATCTTAGGCCAGTTCAAATGGTTAAAAAAACTCGAAAGAAAAAATAGAACTGTTTTTAATGAAAAGTGGCGTGAGGCAAGGATATTTCATATCAACGACTTATTTAGACAGATCAATGAATTCATGTTTTTGGGTTTCTTTAGAAATACATAAAATATTGATACCAACTTCCTAAAATTTTAATCAGTTCTATACATGATCCCGAAATTTGGAAAGACATTATGAAACAGTCAAACATACTGGACAGTGTTAGTGATGAGAATCTTGATTTTGTAAAGAAAAATAAAAAGTCCTGCCAATATTTCTACAAAAACATTTCAACAGAAATTTTAGAATCCCCAACAAAGCAACAGACAAAATGATTTTTTCCATTTAGTATTGATTAAAATATTTTACTATATTCTGATGAAATTTGGTCTCAGGGCTACTCTCTTAGTTTCGTTATCTGTAAGTGGTAAAGAATAGTTGTTTTCAAGAGCACCAAAATATATAACGGATAAGTATAGATATAATATATACTTATTTACTTATTTTGTTTTGTTTTAAAGGTGAATATTGTTATCTGTAGTAGAAAAAAAATGTATCAATTATTGATAACAACACAAAAAATCAGAACTTTGTTACTTAATGCATTTATTATATTGTTGAAAATAAAGAATTACAAAAACAGTATTCATGTTCTATCTGGAAAATTTGTGGTAAAAAGGTATATGCCAAAAGATTTAACGTTATTATAAATTCATTATTTATAATCCTGCGTGAAAACAGAAATAAGTAGTGCTAAATCAAGAAACGTGTGTATATATCTCTGCCAGAGATAACTGTAGTCTCGGGTCCCTGCTCAATCCAAATCCTTTTTTAACAAGATATTTTTTTTATTTTGAGTTTGAATTTATGTGACGTAAGAATTTATTCTATTGTTCATTAGTCCATGGGCTATTTAGGTCTACCGTACTCATCCTCAACGACTTTTAAATCTAAATCTGATAACTAATTATTATCTTATAATTTTGTTCGCAAATTCAGAGCAGCAATTTCTTTTATTAGGCCTAATATATTAGTAGTGTCTGATTTTTCTTAAATTCTCCTAGGGGTAAGGGTGGAAATTCAGTTGAATCAGGATGTGAAAAGTTCATTAAGAAATATATTTAAGGTCTTTTCTGTGTCTTTCAGATAAAATTATTCATTTAAAGCCATAAAATGCTCAAAGAGAAAACTGAAAACTGGTTTAACTAACTGTTTGATAAACATAAGGCTGAGAATGGGAAATCAGAACTGCTAAAACTACCATTTGACAAAATATTTTGACATTTGTTTCAAATGTAATAAAACCCAATTTGGAAAATTGCAGAATTTTCCCATTTTCTCTATATTTTAAATACGCTAGACATTGCAGTTACTATATGGCTATGAACTGATATTAATCAAGTAAATGTTATATAAGGCATCGAATGAGCCACAACTTTCATTGATAAAATGATTTTGATTGGCAATTTTCGGGGAAATATTACCCCTACCCCTAAATTATTTGAAATAAATTTCAAAGCACCAACCCATATGTTAAAGAGATATAATAAAATTTGCTTTAAATGATGTAAATTACTTCTTAACTCTAATACAAAGAATGATTTATCATGGTAACACAATATTTGTCCAAGTTATGACCTTTATCTGTGAAAAATGGCTGGTAAGTAAATTTCAGATTTCTGTTACATTTCGTTATAGCAGTCTCGTTAAGATATTTTTTTTGATATTCTTGACATATGAGTTCTTAGATGGCTATAAACTGCAATCAATTAAGAAAAAGTAAATATAAGGCATCGAATGAGCCCAAAATTTCATTCATAAAGTGATTTTAATAGATAACCTTTGCGAAAATATTACCTCTAGACCTTTTTTTTAAATTGAGTTTCTAAACTACAAGCCATGTGTGAACAAGAAATAAAAAATTTGGTTTTGAAACATGTAAACTACTTTTTAATTACAATACAAAGCATAATTTATCATGTTAACACCATTTTTATTTGAATTTTGGCTTTAAACTGTGAAAAGAAGGTGATTAACAGATATCAGATTTCTGTTTAATTTCCCAGTTTCCCAGTTTAATTAAGACAAAAGGTTTTTTCTGGTGAAATAATATTTTTATTAAAAATAAAAGGTTTATAGATATTTTCAAATCAAATTGATTGAATTGAACTGTATTGTAAATGTTGTAAGTGTCATAGGATACCATTTTTACCAAATAAAGGACCTTATAGTCGATGGAAAATAGTAGTTGAACCAGATTTTATGGCATTTCAAAGGTCAATCATCACAAATGCCTATTGAAAACAACTATTGTTTTGAGTTTTTATACACCTAATTAGTATTTCATGTCTTTATTAGCTAAATTCAAATGATTTGTGCTTAAAAAATAATAATTGGAGCTTAAGATCATGTTTACTTTTCGTTTTCCGGTTGTAATTTTATTTTTGTTTTATTGTTTTTGCAATAAAAAAGTTTGTTAGGATGATAAAAAAACACAAATAGAGATTTTTTAAAAGCCTGATGTCTCTTCAATTTAACAACGATAAAAATAATATTGTTTGCATAAAAGATAAGGGAAAAGAAACAAGAAATACCCCCCCCTAATAATTTATGCGTAAAAATAACTTCTTTACACTTTATTGAACCATTTTTAGCTTTCAGTGCTATTAAATGCACGATATTTTTATGGAACATAGTTAACAACATTAAAACTTTCCTATTAAAACACCTCAATGTTTATTTAGTCAGGTTTAGGTAGTAAGAATTAACAAATGGGGATGTTACAATTTCAGCTTTCCAATTTTTCTTCATATCTACTATTACAAACTGAACATAATTTCTGTTGTGACTCTAAAAGTTCATTTAATTGATAATGTCATGTATTATATATCTAACTGGAATTTTATGACAACCATAAATTTAATATCAATACATTTTTTCATATTAATACTATCAATACAGAAATGAATGTAAAATAAGTGTACACAAGGCGTCGAAGGAAACGGAAATATACCAAATGTATATAGACTGTAGTACTAAATTGATAACCAATGTTTCATCTAAAGTGTCATCAAATAAATGAAATAATATGTTCATAAAATCAGATATGTACAGTTTACATCCCTAAAATGGATGAAGAAGGTGAAATTTTAAATTTTAAAAACTCTATTTTATAATTTTAATCACATGAAACTAACTAAAATATGCGTAAAGTTGATTTTTGGGACCTGTAGAAGTTAAAATTCTACTGTCACTTGGTGGGTGGCTGTCTCATGGACAATCATGCCACATCTCCTATTTTTATATTTAAGTGAATGTGGACAGACGGAGGCAATGCAAAGAACTGGAATGTCTACAGTCCACCTTAACTTGAGACAATCAGGTATTATGTAATTTAACAGTCCAATTTACCACCATAAAGGAAAAAAGGTCACAAATAATAAAATGTCTCTGAAACTTTAAATTATCTCAGCCAGGAAATCAAGGAAATGAAAGGAAATACAAGTTTTTTTTTTAAGATAATCTCAGAATATTTCAATTTTCTACCTCCATTCTTTTGGCAGCTTATTAAAATTTTTCAGATTTAAAGAGTTTTGAAAAATCAATAGAACACTTCTCAAGAATAAATGAATGAAATTGCTTAATGGATAAATAGTTCAAAATACTAAAACTGTACTGTCATAAATTCAAATGTCTGTAAATTATATGCAATTCTATTTTTTTCAGCTTTTACTAGTGAACTCAACTGCTAAACAATAAATTTAAATAACAGAAATGAAGATGATAGACAGTACCTCCTCAGATTGTCTTCTGATTCCAAGCTTGTGAGATTCACGAGATGAAGTTAAACTACAAAATAGAACAATAAATATCAAAGTTTCATCTGTCAGATATATTTATATCTGAACTGAACAGAACATTTTGTAATATTGTAGAATATTTATTGACTGAATCATATAGGGGAAAAGATTAAAACATTAGTATGAAGTACACTGACTGCTTCCAACTTGATCGTTACTGTGAATTTTAGTCTTAGGGCCTGTTCACACTGGGCTTAACTTAATCCAGATCAACTTAAGCCAGTTTACAGGTAACCTGTTGTGTTCACACTGGTGTTAGGGTTCTGGCTTAACTTAATCCGGATTAAAATGGAAACACAGAAATCAAAAGAACATAAGTTACGTTATCAATTATGACGTCATATTTAATCAACATTTGGGTCCGCACTACAATTTGATCCGGATTAACTTAATTCGAATTAAGTTAATCCGGATAAACTCAAACCTAGTGTGAATGCAAAGTGACTTTAACCACATTTACCTGAGTAAATCTGGATTAACTTTTGTGGTGTGAACAGGGCCTTAATTTAAGGATCATGTTTTATGTTAATATTGTAGCTAAAGCTGACATCTCATAAAAATATAGGAAATTTATTACATATCATGAGTGGGCTTACATATAGTCTCACTTTTGTAGCAGTCTTGGGCAAACATACACTGTAAATTCCTTTCATTTATTATTGAGATTTTGAATCTTCATTCAAAAATGCAAGAAAATCCAAAATTGTTAGAAAACCTAACCCATTATTTGCAATAATAAAAACATCACAATAATTTCTGAATTTTCATTCATCAATCTTTGCAGTTTATCTTTGACAGCATGATTGGGCAAACATAGCCTGTCTAATGTAGCATAGGTGGGCAAACATGTAATCTATCTATACAGTCCAACTTTGGTACCATGGGTGGGCCAACATATATATTTCCTGTAAAGTTTAACTTTGTTTAACTTTGGTATCATGGGTTGGCCAACACATAGTCTATCTACTGAGTCTAACTTTGGTAGCAGGGTGTCAGAATGTCTATAAATAATCAATACCTTGCATAAATTGCCATGATAAATGTAATAACAAGCCCAGCATAGGCTGAAACCATGTCACTGTAAGCAAAGGAAGGCATAGGTCGACACATTGTCTTGGTGGTGTTAGCCATTACATGGAAGCTATCCTGTGGTCCAGCAGCATGACCTATCTTTCGTAGTACGTCCCGATCAGATGGTGGAGTAGGATCAGGACCTGCTGGGTTAACTAGTTCCAGTGCCTCTAGAACTCTTGTTCTCACGGTATCTATGATCATCGTGACTGAAAAAAGAAAAGATAAAGAAAATGAGATAGTCAAAAATCTCAGAATTGTCAGCATTTACTGAATAACAATGTAAGCCAGAAAAATACTATAGGTAGGAAGCATTGACCTGATTATTGTCTGATGCTTGCTGCCTAATAATAAAGATACATCCGCCTTTAAAAAGATCATGTCTAGTTTAACCAGTGAGGAAAGGAAAAAATAAATTTAATGGTGAACTTATTCTTATTTTTAACTCCTAACCACTGACATCTTCTAAACAAGATAACACCATCCTATGTATTCTAGCACCAGAAAAACTAATCTAGATTCCATTTAAGCATAAAAATCAAAGCACAGTAACCTAATTCTTGCCTCCTAACCAAGCAATTTGTATACATGAGTACACAGTCTTATGTTTATTATTTGGGGTATTTAAAGGCAGCTAAGTGTGAAATGAAAGTAAAAGTGACCTTAATTTGTTAGATTCTTCACTTTTTTAAAAGGTTACAGCAACTTCATGTCTTATGGTACCTGGGGTATGAGATCTGGTTTTAATTTGAACAAAAGTGAAACAAGGGTAGTGCAACAGTTCATCTTGCATTTTATTGAAGCAAATTTTAAATAAAATGTCATTAAGATGATTTATATAGATCCATTCATTCTCATATTGGCAAAAATTTTCTTTCTTCCTGTTTGGTTTGAAGAGTATGTCTTTTTGTCATTAGAGTGGTTAAGAATCATGTAACTAAAGTTGCAATCAATACCACAGTTACATGTATATAAAAGATAATCTGAAGTGAATTTCCCATAGTGCCTATATTAAATTCAGTTCAGAAATAATGGACAGCTAGTATGGCAAATGATGTCACCAGAAATAACTTTGAAACAATATAACTGCAAACCATTCAACCAGAATCTGGTTACAGTTCACTTAGTAGTTTCACTTTTTTGTCAAAAAGGGGATTGTGGGAGATGAAATGCAACTACACTATCAATTTACTTATTTTGATGAATAATTTGGTGTTAAAAATCCCCTAGTGAGTACTACAGTTAATGTTTAATGTTTTTCAGAATTTGAAAGTTTAATCAACACTAATTGATAAAGACCTTGAAAATGGATTTTTTATGTTTAGGGGTTTTAATCAAACAAGATAGATTAAAATGTCCACCTACAGAAAAACAATACTGATTGTATTCTTTACAACACCAGTTTCATCTCTTACTGTTGGAAAACTTAAAGAGGAGATGAAGTTTACTTAAACAAACGAATTTTCAATAGGGTTTATGCTATAGCATGTTCATCTGAGTTATTTGTGATGGACAGGACTCTAAATAACAAAATTGTATAACTTTGGAATGCAAAATTGTATAAATTTAAAATGTGAAATCAGACTATGCAAGCCTTTTGTTGCCAATAAATTTTCAATACACATAAATTATCTTTAAAACATCAATGGGAATGTTGTTACCTTATTTTCCTAAAAAATTAATAAAAATGTTTCATAGTTCATATTTCAATACACCATGACTGCATGGTGCAGTTGCTGCACAGGACTGATGAACAGACTAACAGGAGTAAAATCATTCCTCCAGAAGAAGTTGAAGACCATCCTAGACCATTTCATTTTTTCAGGTTGCAATTTGGTCAGAAGATGCCGATAAATTAATGTTTATATGAATTCACATGGGTTCTCAGTTGAACAAAGTGTAACTTTTTCCACCATTTTGATTGGTTGGATATAAGAGGGAACCATTCCACTAAGCAATCCCCCCGAGGACCATTCTACATGTACTTAGTTTAGGCTCTAATTTCCTTATTAGTTTCAGACAAATTTCAATAGAGTTCAATGTGTTCAGCTGTGTCAGTTGGTCTTACACAATTCTTGAATGGAAACATCTTAACATTGTTTCATTACAGTTGGTTCAATTTGGCTTAGTAGTTTCAGACAAAAACTGTTGGAAGTGAATTTCCCATCAGTCCTGATGTTAAACTTAAGTTAATTGCAGTGGCTGCCTGGGAATGAGGACACAAATTTTGTAGATGACCATTTAAGGACTATAACAACATCATTACGTTGCAATGGGTTCAGTAGTTTCAAACAAGACACTTTGGTAGAGGACCTTCTAAGAACCATTCTGCGAAAGTTTGTTAACTAGATCAGCAGTTTCAGATAAGAAGAATTTCTTAAGTTAATTTCCCATCTGGTTCCCTGTAAAACTAACTTTGGCTTAGGCAGTCATCTTGTTTGAAATGGATGCAGAACAAAAATTTGGTAGAAGACCATCTAGGAACAATTTGCCCTAAATTTTAAGTCAAATAACTTTTAAGAGAATTTTCCACAGAGCCCATGTTAAAATTAGTTTGACCACACTGGCAATCTTGGTTGGCTGACAAGTTTGCCAGACACAATTTGCACAGAGCTCTATCTTAGGACCATTAAGTTTTACTAAGGTTTGGTTATACTACTTACTTTCATCTGGATGCTCACTAAACAATGCTGACCAGGTCAGGTACATAACATAGATACTTTTAATACTTACTATCTTCTGGGGGCTCACTGGACAAAGCTGACCAAGTCAGGTACATTACATAGGTACTAATAACAGAGGCTTGTAATATGTTATTGTTCTGGTTATCTGAAACATAAATAAATCTTTATTAAATTTTTCAAAAATGAATCACACAAAGTCTCCAAAATATGCATTTGAATTCAACTCTCTTCAAACAGAAAAAAACATTAAACAACAAAAACTCAGTTCAGGTACACTGTTTATCATAGAAAATTGACAATATTCAGGAGAGCCTAGTATTATTTTACAAATACATTTTTTATTTATTTGGAGCAATTTAGAGCTTCTCACAATGAGTGGTATTCCACCCTTGATGAAGGCCTTGTGGATACCTCTAGATTTGTAAATTCCCTCTGTTTTTCTTGTGACTAGAGTGCAGTCTTTATGATTTTTATCCCATATCTTTTCATTTTCAGAATTACTGAAACCTAGAGTTTATCAAATATTACAGAATAATGAAAGCAGCCCTGTAACAAAGCTGTTGTGTTGTGTTGTTGTGTTTCAAACAACAATCTAATGAACTTTTATTATATTTAATAGAAGTCAGTTAAAATGAGGTTGCAAGTGTAGAAAGTTCCAAAATAGTACTGTTACTTTTGCAATGTTCAGTTATAAATTTAATGATATCGATTTCACCTATATGAATGAGTGAAAATATGAATTACAAAAGCTACTGGTAGTTCAAAACTGCCAAAATAAAATGCCCTTTACTTACATTTGGTTGCTACTGGTAACATGGTGACAAAGGTTATCAGAACACACAGTCCGACATTGACTCCGATGAACACTTTATTGTGGGTACATCCATGGATGCTTGTGTAGTTAAAGAATAACATTACTGCACCAAAAATACAAATTGCATACAACATGCCTGCACATACCCATGTTCCTGTAAAAAATTATTCAGTAGAAACTGCAAAAAAATGTTGGTTGACTGTAAGTTTGCAATAAGATACTAATTACATGACAGTCAGAGAATGAATGAAGCCCACTGATGATTGGTGTCGTTACTGCATTATCAGGTCTTTTTGCTTTGTGATGTCAGATTTTATGGGAGAATCTATCAGTTGATGCATGTTTGAGAGTTGTTTTTAGTAAGTGGATTTTCCCAAAAAAGCTATGTCCAAAAACAAAAACCTTATCGTGCAGTAGTCCCCAATAGGTAGTCATCAGTGGTTGCAACAATTTTGCATTCAAACAATAGCGATGCAAGTTAGTCAGAATTAGTTCAGAGGTGAATGGGTGAGTTAATAAAATCTATAAAAAAATGAACTCATCAGTATATTTGCTCACATTTGATGTATATATATAATTTTACTGACCTTTACTGTAGCATAAACCTTATCAGAGTGAAAATTTATCTTAATCTTTTTAAGGTTAAATAATTAAAAATGCATTATTTTACTAAATATTAACTACATCAATTATTAAATTTTTAAGAAGTTATGTTACATTTACTGAAGCCCTTGGCAAACATTTTGTATATGCTTCAATCTTTTAATCATGACTTGGTAAGATGTTAAAAGAGATGGAAACTGATAGTCTAATGCAACAGTATTTGTAAAGTTGATTTTGAATGGATGACGTCGAAATTTTCATGACATTAAACCCACGTTTGATGCCGCCGTTTTGAAAAAAATATCAAGATTAAACATAATTTCTTTCATTTGCATAAGAATGGAGTAAACAGTATTGTATTTGAAGATTTGCCAGCATAAATTATGATTTGATAGTCACAAATATCTGTTTACTTGCTCCACTAACACAATTTGTGACCATCAAATCGTCAGTTGATGACGGCAAATCTTTAAATACAATACTGTTGACTCCTAAATTAATGTTGATTCCACATGCAAGAAAAGCAAATACAAATGAGATATGAATAAATAAAGATGAAATAAATAAATTTGAGTATCTTACACTACACATGTATGTTCTTTTCTGTTCTGCAAAAAGCTAATTATGTTTAAATCTGTCTTTAATAAATTTCATACATATTAAAAAAATACCGCAAAAGTAGAAGATCATTTGACCTGTATAATTTTATTTTAAAAAAATTACCACAGTGGTACAAAAGGTTTGATTCCATACTTTCTTACTCTATCATGTCTATGTACATGATGTAATTAATCTTTATCCAATGACAACAAATGAAGATAAATACACATTTGTACCTGTCTAATCCAATTAACATTAGACCAATTTAATTTGTTTGATTAAAACAGATGTTTTAAACTGAGAATACCTAAATGTGGAATAAAACATATAGCATGAGGGAATACATTTAATATAAAGAATCTTACATTGTAAACCATTGATAATCTTTTTATACATTCAAGATAGATAAACTGAGCCTTGGGGAGATTGCAGAAAATATGATTATCAATGTTACAAAAATGTTAAATTTCATTTCTCTAATTCTTGGTCAGTGGCTGATTTTGCTGTTTTAAGTTAGAATATTGTTCAAAACTCCAGCTTCATAGTGACATTGTCATTCATAGACCACTTAACTGCAAGTGCCTTTGATAATCACTGCACACAGGTTGATAATCACCTTTTTAAAAACCAGTTGTGCATAACAATTAGAGGAATTCAGGTTTAAAGGCTTTGTAAATAAATGTGGTAATAAAAAGTAGGTGATTAGCTTTAAGAGTAGTGCATTTTCCCGATCATTTAAAAAAAAAATTACCATATTTACTAAGTTCTCTTAAATGAGTAAACATATTTGGCTTACTAATACTATAAGAGGCAAAAATCCTATGTAAGATGCCACAAAACATTTTTCTGCATTTTTTTTTTGCAAAGAAACTTACCAAAAACTCCAATACAGCTTTTCTTATTCTTCTTTAAACCAGTCCTTCAAATATAAACACATCAAAGATTTAACTGGACTATTTTTTTTTTATATTCCTGCAAACAAAAGTTCGGGGGTATATAGGAACCACCCTGTCTTTCCATCCAATTGTCTGTCCACATACCTAGTAGCACATATCCCCTCTTACCATTCAATACATTTCAATGGAATTAAGATACAAAGTGTAGATAATTATAAAGGAAGGAAATTCATCTCAGCTCATTCCAAGGGAAGATCATGAACTCGGAAAAACTATGATGTGGAGCCAGGTATCTTTTGTGAGTTTTGCACACAGTATCTCTTGGTTTACAATACCTCTCTTGAATTTCAGATTTCTCACACTAAGAAATTAATCAAAGCCCTAGAAGAGCCTATGGTGTTGTTAGGTTCAAGGTTTTGATATCATGAAAGAGTGCTTTACTTTGCTTCAGAAAAAAATCGTATACCAGACATACATAAACATAAAGGAAAACATTCCAAAAAACTGGTATTCCTTGATAAAGATAAGATTTAATCACAAATAAATACTAACAAAATACCAGTTTAAAATGTGTTAAAAGTAATAACTAGGTCAAAATGCATTCCATAAGTTATGAAACATGAAAGTATTTCTGCTTTGTTTTCCTTAAAGGTCATGAAGAGTACACCATTTATCAAGATTAAGCTGATGCGTACATGAAGACTAACCCAGAAGCCAACTCCCAACTTTTTCCTTCCTGTACTGACACAACATGATTATTGCCTGCCTTCTCAAAAACTGGTTGCCATGTTTCTTTTACATTAACTTCCATCAACATTATAAGAAACACGCTGATATGCTTAAATGTTTCGCGTGAATTGACCAGGACACCATAAATCCAAAGTAGCATTGGGCTCTCTTCCCCTCGAAAATGCAGAAATGGTCTAAATACAGTAGTATCGCATAACTGTGTGCAAGTTTCTACGTTCAAACCACCGTAAATAGACGATCGAACGTCTCTAGACTTAATATTCCCCCGCCAAAAATGCAAATAAAATATTCCCGAGAATTTGGAAAGTTGTTTGTTTACAATGTTTACTGGTCCAACGTTCCTGCTGGTACAGTGTATTGATGCGTAACTTAACAGGAAACCAGTTTATTTACAATATTGTTGCGCGATGTTTTTACACGCAATATGATACGTATATATATGTTGTATTTAAACAGCATGTAACTGACATTTATCTGCATAACAAGAAGACAAACCATGAAATAAATGACAATTTCTTGCTTTTTAAAACTTTAGACATGGACGTATATCCTGTTATATATACACCCCTGCTTTTTGAGTTTTGCCCTATTTTTTGTTTTTGGTTGACCTGATCATTACCAAAACAAGAGCAAGTCAGCTCTGGACCTGCGTCGCTCGCGCTTAATCAATTAGCATGCAGGTGAATTGGAGCTCCAGCATGGTAGTATTGGTATTATTTCGATAAAAATGTCTAAGGTTGAAATAGCAAACAAAGTCCCATAAC
>JAULBM010328932.1:0-13129 GCA_032357055.1 Geukensia granosissima
AAGAAAACCCGCCAAAGTGAGTTATCTCCCTTCTCCATGCAAAATCCCATAGACAATGTAACGTACACAGATTTGAAATAACCATTGAATAAATTTGCACAACTATTGATAATTTATCAACGACTAAGTGAGACTGATAGTTTTATTAGGCATGGGTCAATCCAAAACAGATTGAAATGTGATAAAATTGGAAAAAGCCGATTTCTGGAGTGAAGTGCTCCGACAGTAGGTTTGTTACAGGTGCATCTAGTTATAAAACAGAGAGCTTCGTATAGCCTACTCGTATTGAGCACGTTATTTAGGATCTTACGGTTCACACTATAAAAGTAAATCCGGATTAACTCAGGTAAATGTGACTTAAGGCCCTGTTCACACTAGGCTTAACTTTATCCAGATTAACTTAATCCGGATCCAATTAGGTCTTTATGCAGGTATTCTGTTGCATTCGTACTAGCGTTTTGGTTGTGGCTTAACTTTATCCAGATTCAAATGGAAACATAGAAATCAATAGACCTAAGGGCAAACCGAACTTATTGTGAAATGTAATTCCCATAAGAAGGATTTAAAGGCACATCTCCATCAAGAAACGGAAAGTTAACTATAGGAGAAGAAAAATCGTGCTTTTTATCATAAACTTTCTGTATAAACAATCCTGTTCAAATTTTCAATTTTTAAATCCAAATTTAAAAAGGTAAATATAAGATTTATTCGAGGTAAAAGGGCGAGACTGATTTCCTGGTTTTTTTTATTGATATGACTCACGGAAATAATATTATTTTATAGCTGATAAACATGCAGGGCATCGGACTTTTGACAAATACCTTAACATACTTTGTATATTGCCCTCGTAAAAGAAAATGGAACCAGTCATAAAGAAAAGTTGCTACAGTATCAAGCTGCACTGCTTATTTTCTAAAAAAACAAAGACTTTAATGTTGGAAAAACTTAAATTACTTGAAAAAGGTAGTACATACATTCATATACACATCACAACCAGAATAAATATAGTTAAATTTGAATATTTTGATTTGAATATGTCCAATTATATTTTATTTGTTATAAATAATATTATTTTCTCCGCAGAAATCTCCAAGTCTTAATGAAACTGTTTTACGGAAATTAAACAGAATTCTGAAATCTGCCAATTAGCCATTTTTCACAGTTTAAGGTCAAAATTTGATAGTTTTAAATGGTGTTGACATGATAAATTATGCTTTATATTATAATTTAAAGGTAATTAACATTATTCCAAGCAAAATTATTGTTGAATTTTTCCATTGGCCACTCGCTAGGGGAGGGTTGGGTACTCACTAAACTAGTTTAACCCCACCACATGTGCCATGTGCCTGTCCCAAGTCAGGAATTGTAGTCATAGGTTTGTCTTTGTGTTTATTGTCCTGCTACATGTACATTTTTGGTAATATTCAGATAAGTATTATTTTACGGGTAAATGATTTTTATTTGGGACAAGTTAGAGTGGTATTCTACCCTTGTTGAAGGCCTTATGAAGGCCTTTAGATTTGTAAGTTGCACGTTTTCTCGTGGTTGGAGTGCAGTCCTACATCTTTTCATTTTTATTGATGTAAAGACAAGAATCTGGATCTAAGTTTAAATGTAAATGACTGAAATAACGCCAATTTTCTGATCCATTCTAAACCGATATATCATTTTGCAAAAAAATACCAGTCGCGGGAAGAACAATTTCCAGAGCCGATAGGCGAGGGAAATTTGATTCCCAAGACTGGTACTAATTCGCAAAAACCCCCACACTGTCATGATATACCCCCACACAGTCATGATATATCTCATTCTGTTTAATTACACCGAATATTAATTTTGGCAAATATTCTGAACACTTCCGCTTTTCAAAATTGATTATGAAACCTTCCGAATAAATTTTAGCGGGATGGATCTCGCGAGGGGAAAAGGAATATACTTTTTGGCAAATACCACGGCAGAGGGTAAAAAAAGCATAAACCCCGGCAGCTGTATAAATGGCCGAATTCGTTAAAATATGCATAAAAATACATTGGTTGTGAACCAATCAGAATCCAGGATTCTTATATAAGGTGTAATTAAAACATATATAAATTAGTCAGCAACATGAACTATTGTTTTTGATTTACGGTATAATTTATTCATAAGACTGATATTTGAGATATCCCTCAACATTCAAGAAATTATTTATCTTTAGTGTAAAACACACTTAATTGGTTAATTGTCACCATTTGGTATCATGTATACACAAACACTACACGATTTCAAAATTTTGCAATATTATTTAAAATATTAATCGTACTACCCACCGATTGCAAGTAGCTGGATGCTCAACATTCGGCATTCATGAAAGGCTTTTTCGAGAACTGTAAATTGTCTGACGTTTAATCTTCAAATGACAGGCAAACTGGACTAATGTACACCAAACGGAATTTGCTACGACTTACTATATAGCAATATATGAAGTATTTCATTTTATGTATCACTGGTGTTCATAAGAAAGCTTCTAATTTTGCTGTTCTTTCTGAACTGGGTCGATTTCCATTGCACTTCGATGTTTTCAAAAATATGATTAATTATTGGCAAAGACTTGAAAATCTTGACAAGTTTGCTCTTCTAAAAGATGCTTTTGAACATTAAAAAAGCTACATGAACAGAAGAAAACCTCATGGTATGGTTCAGTTCAAACAATATTACAGAACATGCCAGAGCTGATCAGAAAGCTTGATAAGATTAATAAGAGCTACATTTTTAACTCGTTGAAGAATGCATATATAGAATTGTGGAAAAATAACTCTATAAATAATTCTGAAGAAAAACTTCGAACATATTTAAAGATCAAATCAAATTTTGGATGTGAAAATTATCTCAATATTAAAGTAATTTTGAGCAAAGAATATCAGCACATCAGCTTCAAATAGAAAGAGGTAGCAAACAGAGGATTCTTCCAGACTTAAGAAAATGTGGAAGCTGCAGTTCAGGAGAGGTTGAGAATGAGATACACTTCATTTTCAAGTGTTCTAAATATAATAGCGGGAAAATATTTTTAGAACTGCAACATATTTTTGTCCTAATTTTTCTACCTTAAATAATGACCAAATATTAATTTGGTTATTCTCATTTTAAAATATAAATGTCTTAAAAGCTTTAAGTGACTTTATATCAAAACATGTAAAAACTTAAGTGGGGCCTCATCTTATGTGTATCCACAAGTTGGGAGTCTTTACCTGTTTAACAAATTTAACTTTTTTCCCGCATTTTTGTCTGTTTACACTGGGCACGACAAGGAATTAGCACGCGTAACCTAGAGCACCGTTCCATTGGTGCCTTTTGTATACAGACAATCTTTGATGCCACATTTGAAATACTTGATACTAAAATTCTGTTAAACATTTTCCGGACAGCTTACCTTGTCTGTCTACACTGGGCACGAGGAGGAATGCAGTGCAGAGTTGTTTTGCTCGCATATCCTTGATCACTGTCCTTGGTGCCCGTTGTGGACAGATAACTGTACTGCTTAGAAGGCTTGTAGCCGATAGGTTACTTTGTTTGCCTACATCGGCTTTTTTACTATCATTAAGATGTAAACTTTATTTACAATACAACTCACTCATTCACTCCCCTCTCCTGGATTGCAGTTATTGCATAGATGTTATCATATTCTTGATAATAATTACAATTTTCTTATATTTTATTGAATATAATCTTGTGTGTTACTATAAATCTTTATACAATGTCTTCAATTATGATTGTTATATGTAATTTTGCACCCTGTGGGACCAAATTGGCTTAATAAAGAATTTGAATTTGAATAATCATTTTACAATTAAATTTTAAAAGAAGAATGATTAAGGAAATGTTCAAGTAACATCGTCGAAGTTGGTATTTGACACTTGTGGACCCTTTGCTTTGATCATTTTATTATAATAAAAATTCTAAAAGTTCATCGGCATCTGCATATATGCAATCATTCATTATCAAAATTAATACCATATCTTCAAAAATATATATGAGAAGTTTCAGTCAAATGACTGAATTAGGTAGTTGATACATTTAGGCCACTTGTTTGGACCCTTTGACTGAATGCTTAACTTTAAGAGCTTATTGTGCATATCTAGGTATGTTAAAGGCAACCTTTCTATACCAAAAAAAGTGTATCATAAAATGTAGGAAAGAAAGGCTGAGGGACGGACAAACGTGCAAACAGAGACAATATTTTACCCGAAATTTCTTTCGAAAGTGCGGCATGAAAATACATCATAGAAAAGACATTAAAATTCTTTAATTTACTACTCAGCAAAATGTACCTAGAGTATCACATTTTCTTTGGAACTACATGAACATATACATTTATGTCTAGAATTGCACCTTTTACGCTGAAATCATCTTTTTTGGACAACAACTTTATTTAAGAATTTTACAATTCTTGTATCCACTTACTCTCCCTTAACCACTCCACAGTATTTTCCAAAGTCAAGTGTAGAGTGGCCATGTGAGAGATCAAAACGGCAAAGTCCAAATAAACAAGACAAATTTGAAATAAAACTAAAAGATAAAACGACAACAAATAGAACAAAGGCTTGCAATCCAAGAACTCTTTAACAACACAGGAGTGAAATCAGGTGCTCCGGAAAATGCTTCCTTGTCCAGCGCGCACCACCCGTCGTGGAGTCCTTAATATTAAATTAAACAAAAGATGTCAAAATTGAGACTGTCAATTCGTTTCAGAGATTTTTAGCTCACCTGGTTTAATAGGCTTTGTAAGATTGTGCAATTACTTTGCCTCCATCACCTAGTTCCCTTCTTCTATAATACAAAATTCCCAATTACTTATATATATGGAAAATTTGGATATGCTATATGTAATCTTGTCAGTAGCATTAGAACCGAATCATATTAGGACAAAGATCCAAACGTAGAAAAAGAAGCACTCAATTCCAAAAAAAAACTCGAAATGAAAAGCCACAGATGCTTTAGAATTTCATCAAAGTAGCAAATGTCTTTAAAACATTGTTTGATAAAAATATCGGAAAGAAAATGTGAGGGACGGACAAACGTGCAAACGGAGACAACATTTTACCCGAAATTTCTTTCGAAAGTGCGGGATGAAAAACATCATAGAGAAGACATTAAAATTCTTTAATTTACTACTCAGCAAAATATACCCAGAGTATCACATTTTCTTTTTACTAAATAAACATATACATTTATGTCTAGAATTGCACCTTTTCCCTGAAGTCATCTTTTTTGGATAACAACTTTATCTAAGAAAATACAATTCTTGTATCAACTTACTCTCTCCTAACCACTCCACAGTATTTTCCAAAGTCAAGTGTAGAGTGGCCATGTGAGAGATCAAAACAGCAAAGTCCAAATAAACAAGACAAATTTGAAATAAATCTAAAAGATAAAACGACAACAAATAGAACAAAGGCTTGGAATCTATGAACTCTTTTAACAATACAGGAGTGGAATCAGGTGCTCCGGAAAATGCTTCCATTGTCCAGTGCGCAGCACCCGTCGTGGAGTCCTTTATATGAAAGTCAATTTATAAAAAAGATGTCAAAATCGAGACTGTCAATTCGTTTCAGAGATCTTTACCGCACCTGGTTTAATAGGCTCTGTAAGATTGTGCCATTACTTTGCGTCCATGACCTATTTCAGGTCCTAGTCTATATTTCACACTTCTTCTCCAATACAAAATTCCCAATGGCTAATAAATACGGAAAATTTTGATATGCTATATGTATATTTCAAAGAGTAACCTCTAATCAGTAGCAATAGGACCGAAACATGATAGGTCAAATATCCAAACGTAGAAAAAGAAACACTCAAATCCGAAAAAACTCGAAATGAGAAGCCAAGGGTGCTTTAGAATTTTTATCAAAGCAGCAAATGTCTGTAAAACATTATCTGATAAATTTCACTAAGCCTTTTAAAAAATAAAATTTGTAGTTATGTTTTCTGGATAGTCCTCTGTTTTCTGTTGTAGATTATCAAACAGTGTTACGATTTTCTACTTAGAATCGAGGCGTTACATTGACGTCAAAAGTAACGATTTCATTTTTTTAGAAAACCAAGGTTTAAATCCATGGAAAACAAAGAAATGATTAAACCATGAGACCACAATTGAAAACACCTTTATCCCATAAGATAATCAGCAGTTTGTAAAAATTATTATTATACTGTGAAAAAAGGTAGAAAATAAACATTTCTCGTTTATATGGATACCGTAGTAAAGAAAAGATCGGTGGGTTTTTAACTGGCAGACAGCAACTGCGAGTACTCTTTTGAAGGTGCTGTTGTTGTATCACCTATTAATGTTCACAAAACGAACTTTGCCACGACTTGAATCAAAATGTATCGAAAGTTTAGCTACGAAGTACGTCATGTTGTATATCGTTGCAATTCTATTTTTTTTTGGAAAAATTTGTTTTTCCTCAGCACAAAAAAATTCCCATTACATCACTTTGTGAAATTTTTGACATTGAAAAAATCTTTTTCAAAATGACATTTTTCTATGGACAAATCTCACTGTTCAGTATTTTAATTAGAATATAATTCACTTATATTCTTAAAATTCCATGCATCTTTTATCTGTCATTAAACCCCTAAAAATAAATTATTAATCATGTCTTGTTACCCGAGACCATTGGTTGGTTTTACCAACAAAATGAAGCAAATAAATAAAGTTGAAAAAAATTAATATTACACCCTATGAGGAAATATTTATTTCAAGTAAAAATGATTTTAACTACAGATCCAGCTACGGCAACAAATTAGAATATACATAATATGATGTATTTCACTGTAAAATATTATGATACAGATTCCCTTTAGTTGTGGCAAAATTCGTTTGGTTAACTTTAGTATTAATTGTATTTGATGTTGGTTTTCAGTATCGATCTCAATTGTTATATCCATTCAACCGATATTTATAATTTGTTTTTTAGCTGTTTTGTAAAACCACTGTCCCAGGTTAGTGGAGGGTTGAGCGCCTACCCACTGGTTCAACATCGCGATATACTTATGTGCCTGTTCCAATCCCGGAACCTGAATTTGCCTTTGTTATATTAGTCATTAATTGTCATTTTTTTTCTGTTTTTTCAATAGATAAGGTCGATTGCCGAGTTGATTGAATAGATTTAATTTTGTATTTCTAGGCCTTTTACAGCTTAGGTGATGGTATTGATTTTGGTTCATTGTTGAAGGCCGAAATGAGACCTGTAGAAGTTTAAATTCGACTTTCATTTCGAGGGTTGTCGTTTCATTGACAATCATGCCGCATATCTTTTTTATAAAAGGAATTCGAAGATACCAAAGGGACAGACAGAAATCGTTAAGTCAGAAGACGGACAAGACCACGATAGAAAGACAAACACAGAACACACAACACTACACTGAAAACTAAAATGAAATTTGTCAAAAGCAGCTATCCAAAAAAAAATACCCTTAAACACAACATCATCTTTAACATGATAATATAACTCGTGTATATGACTACTGAGCCATTTAATAAAAATCAATGATGGACAATTAATACTGCGTTAAAAGGGTACATATTTATTGTAAGGAAATCTAGGGCAGTGTATCCGAGTATTTGACATATTGGTTTTCTCCATTTAACTTCGACAACGAAAAATATTAGTTAGTTTCGAGTATCTATATGTCGCCTGGACTGTAAATTCACTGTGCAGCTGGGAAAATCCGGGTCACTGACGTGTATTTTGGTAAATGTTTTCATGCCACTAGATTAAAATTATTATCTTGTCAGTTAAACCAAAATATGTTCAGTGGTTATATTTTCTGTATGTTTGAAGTGGTATACCTTCCTTTTACTTTATCATTTTTCATTTTTTTAGAAAATCGCCAAAAAGTAGAATAACTATCCACTCTGATGCTTGCTTAATCTTTGTACCATATTAAGCTCAAAGTAGAATATACGTTAATAAAGAAGTTATATTTTTATTAGATGCTCGCTAAAATTTATCTTAATTATTATTACAGTAATACATTGTATATAAACTGATTTGTCTAGGCATCATTAGCTTGCTTCTTTACAGTTCTTGTCGGTAAAAATATTATTGTACATAATTTACTACTCAGCAAAATTATGTATTTTTTTGGAACTGTATCGATATTACAATCGTTGCCCTGGCAACAAAATATTCAAGTAAAATGCCCGTCTTGCAAGTCATGAACATGGTAATGGATGTATGCAGACATGTTTGCACTACCATGAAGCCAGTCTTCTTCGCATTCTACTTTTGTTGCACATTTGTAACAAATATTCAAAATTTTCTAAAAAGGCTTCATTAAAGATGATAACATAGTAATACTATCTCTTTTAAAGTTAAAACATTTAGTCTAGTAAGGTCATTCGTGAATATGATGGAGTTGTAAAGTACAAAAGTACGTTTCACTGAACTGATTGGGCTGTTATTTTTATGTAATAACAAGATCTAAACAAGGAATCAAAAATAGAGTTACTTATCTACCAGCAAAACAATGTTGTTTTCAATCACAAGTCTCGTGTTAGTCCTGTTTTTAATCAGAAAATTGCTGATTTTGTTAAATATTTAAATTCCAACAACGTCTTAATGAATGCATTTCTGGTACCTCTAAGGTTATTTTTGCTGACGTTGCGTATACATATATGCCAACAGATTTAAAATCGAAATATTGTACATTTTCTCAAATTCACAAATTCAGCATAAAAATTTATTCGGCATTGTCATTAAAGTTATTAAAAGGTTTATGCAATAAATTACTTAGATTGACATCATAGCCGAAAATTGTCTGTGAATGCGAGAGAAAACTGAATGGACAGACAAAAGGGAATATGTCGACTGATAAGGAAATCACGACAATATGAACATGAAAAATGAAATTAACACCGTACTGAATCCTTTATTCAATGTACATAGTGAGACAATCCGAAAATGTACATATTTTTTTGTAATTTGGGTGCCTCAATTAACAACATTTGGTCATGTCCAAATCAAACAATTCAGAACATGTTTTAAATCATTCAAATAAATAAACATGTGCTGTTAAGCTTTATTTAAATGATAAAGGCGATATTAAATAATGTTCTAACCAAATAATGCAGTTAACTGTAGTTTCCTTTTTTAGAGGTAGGCATAAACTAACACATGAAATCTTTAATTGCTTCTCACATTATCCACATTAACTTATCCACATTTTTTCACTTGAAGCAATTCAGTTCTCAATAAGTACATTCAATTGTAATGGGAATATAACTGCTTATCTCCTTAGCTTTCTGAACTTTTATGGTAAAGGGCAGATATAACGTCATTAAAATACGACCATAGTTTTCTTGGCTTTTCCGATAAAAGGGCAGATATTTCGTCTTTTAAATATGAGGAATAATTATAAAGAATAACAAAAGTTTTGAAGATACAAGATTACCAATGTTATAAATTTGTGGTGAATTATGATATGCTTTATGCACATTTCAAAGTAGCATTATATCTCAAAACAAACGATGTCCAAAATTTATCAAACAATATTTAAAAAGAAATTACTGCTTTTGTTTAAATAATAGGGAAATGACTCGAGAAGTATTGCACTTTGAAGTTGAACCTACCGTCGGATTGCGCTTCCCATTTCAAATTGTTTGGATTTTGCTACGTTTGGATCTTGAAATTCCTATGTTTTGTTTCTAATGCTACTGATGAGAGGTTACTCCTTGAAATGTACATAAAGCATATCCAAATTCTCCATATTAATTCAGCACTGGTAATTTTGTAGTATGTAAACAAAGTAAAAGAAATAGTAGAGACAACTTCTAAGTGTAAACGTTTCAAAGCGTTCTCAGTGCTCTAGAATTTCAGCAAATGCAGCATGTCTGTAAAACAATTTCTGATAAAATAGAAGTTAAATTTGGCACAAATTTTCAATTTTGTGACACAACAAGATATTGTTGTGAAAATTCTGTTTAATAATCGTATTTTTATAATTTATAACTTATTCTAATATAATTTCCACCATTCCGACAAAATGAAAGGGTAAATTAAAAAAAAAGAAACATTTTCAGTTAAATAATTATTTTTAGTTGTTTTATACATAATCGATATTATCGCACGAAAATAGCACGGCGATATTTGTTCTTGAAAGATATTCAATTGTGCAAATTGTGTTTTGTTCTGATGTTTTTATGCGATCTATTATAAAATCGACAAGATTATACCAATTGATGTGTCAAATTAGGTAATTTCTTTGTAATTCATATTCACTGCAATTTCGGTGAGCCATGTGATCGCGGTAGAACCAATTAATTAAAAATCTGTAAGAATTTTTTATTAGAAATAAGAAGGCTTCACAAAAACTATATGGCAAACGTGATGCGAGAGATCAAAAGTCGTAGTCCAAAGAGACAAGGCAAATTTGAAATAAACTTAAAGAGAAAAACGAAAGCAAAAAAACGAACTAAGGCTTGGAAACCACGAACTCAAAACATTACTAAACATGATTGGGATCAGGTGCTTGCGCACAACACCCTTCGTGATATTCTTCAATTCTAATCCGGGTTAACGTCAAATCATTGTTGAATTACCGGTAACAGTTAAATAATTAGTTGGGGTTAACTGATACTATATGGATCAAACTATATATGATTGTGACCATAGAATTTATGGAGTACCGATTTCAACCATGAAACCTTTTCCTTTACTCTAAAATGACTAATACCGGATTCGAAAATGAAAGTTGGGATCCGCCTCGTTTACAGTTGTGTGATTTAAGTTTCATATGTATATATGTTATGTTCCGTCTTGTTCGTGTCCTCGAGATTGGAATGTCTGTCGACTTAATCCTTTTATTTGGCCTTTTATCATTCAATACAAACGATAAAGAATAACAGACATTTTAAATTTTCATTTTTTAACCAAATTGTTTGGTTAATGTGTCTTAACCACACTTTTCTCTTGATATCAAACAAGTCTGATAGCTTGGATGGTCAATACCCTCTGGACCTCTGATCCAACAGAAAAGGCATCAACCCAGTGGTTTCAAAATACAAAATTACAGATGTTGAATAAATAAGTTTAATTTTTGTATGCGTTGTTACATGTAAAGAGTAACCTCTAATCAGCAGCATTAGGATCAAAGCATAGAAATTCCGAGATCAATATATAGTTGACGAAGAAATTCTCATATCCTAACAAACTAAAAAACATATGAAACCAAATCCAGCGATAGAGACAACTACTAGGTGGACTACGTTTTGAGGCCTTTCAGTATATTTTGAGTGCTGCAGATTAAAAAAAGGATAAAATATTCTGTAAAACATTTCAAAATAAATTATGTTATTGCAAGAGCGATGACTTTGCTTTGCCTATTGTAAACGTTTCGTTTATATCTAACAATATTCCAGCCACACCTGCATTCTGAGTGTATATTTCTCAGTTGATACGCTACTCCAGGGCAGGGGCCTGGGTGGCCGAGTGGTCTAGTTAGTTGATTTTAACTTCCTGTGCAGATCACTGTATCCTATCACCTATACGGCGTGAGTTCGCGTCAGGGTTTGTACCATACAAAAACGGGTTGCGTTTATCTCGCATCGCACGTGATGAGGTTTGTCAGTTACCTGCCCAAGGTCGGTGGTTCTCTCCGGGTACTCCGGCTTCCTCCACCAGTAAAACTGACCGCCGCGATAAGACTGAAATATTGTTGAAAGTGGCGTTAAACCCCAATTAAACAAACAAACATTCCATGGCTAAACAAGAAAAAGCACAGACATTCATGGTTAAAAAAGAACAAAACACAGTCATTCCATAGATTAGCAAGAACAAAACAGACATTCCATGGGTTAACAAGAACAAAACACAGACAATCTATGGGAAAACAAGAACAAAACATAGACATTCCATGGCTAAACAAAATCACAGACAATTTATGGCGAAACATGAACAAAACACAGACAATTTATGGCGAAACATGAACAAAACACAGACATTCTATGGCTAAACAAGAACAAAACACAGACATTTCATAGCATAGCAAGAACAAATCACAGCCATTTCATAGCATAGCACGAACAAAACGCAGACATTTCATAGCATAGCAAGAACAAAACACAGACGTTCCATGGGGTAACAATAACAAAACAAAGACTTTCTATGGCAAACAAGAACAGAACACAGACAATCTATGGCAAAAAGAACAAAACACAGACATTACTTAGCTTAACAAGATCAAAACACAGACAATCCATGGGTTAACAAAACACAGGAATTCCAAAATAAGGCAAAGAAAATAACCTGCATTTCAGCAGGATGCTATAAACACTTTATCAAAATATTCCGACTGTTTTGTTCTACAGACACATTTAAATTTTAATAGTATGAAAATAGGAGATGTTAATGATTTTCCAAGAGACAGCCATCTACCAGGTCCCATTACGGCCTTCAATAATGAAGCTGTAAGCGGCCCCGAAATACAAAATGTGAAACTATTCATTAAACACGACAATCAATAATATATTGAAGAAATGGTGAACAAATTACAATAATAACTCATTAAACAAGGACAACCACTGTATCACAGGTTCCAGGCTTGGGACAGGTACATAAGTATGTTGCGGGGTTAAACAGGTTGGTAAGCGCTAAACCCTCCCCATAACATGGGAGTGTTTGTCAAAAATTGCCATAAAAAATTAAACTTGGGTAGGCAAACCAGAGGCTCCTAGGAGCCTGTAATCGTTACCTGGCTAAACAATAACAAAACACAGGAATTCCATAGCTTAACAAGAACAAAACACAGGAATGCCATAGCTAAACATGACCTAAACACAGGAATTCCATGGCGTAACAAGAACAAAACACAGGAATTCCATGGCTTAAAAAGAGCTAAACACAGAAAACACCATGGCTAAACAAAACGAAAACACAGAAAACACCATAGTTTAACAAGAACAAAACATACACATTATATGGCTAAACAACAACAAAACACAGGAATTCCATGGCTTAACAAGAACAAAACACAGAACACACCATAGCCTAACCAGAACAAAACAGAGACATTCCATGGCGGGGGCCTGGGTGGCCGAGTGGTCTAGGTAGTTGATTTAAACTTACCTGTACAGATCACTGTATCCTATCACCTA
>JAULBM010328943.1:0-13129 GCA_032357055.1 Geukensia granosissima
CGGCAAACAGGTTTTCTTTCATAATTTTTTGCAACCGGTCGTTTTCTCCCATAAAGTTAAAGAGCGTTATATGATAAGTAGCACTATTTAAACAAAAGAATATGGAATATATGTCAAAAAGACAAGACCCACATCTTACATACGTTTATAACAAATATTCATAAGCCCAAAACTGCGTGAAAAGCGTTTTTGTCGGATTCACTTTTATCAGACAAGCTAGGGAACAAAGTAGGAAGATTCCTAAAATTTCTGTGATTTTCTAGTTACATTCATGAGCCATATGAAATATACAGTACATTACATTATGAAAACAAATAAGCCAAAATCAAGATAACAACCATGGAATTTTACAGAATGATGTTTTTACTTGCATTTTACTTATAAAAAACACTCGATCATTTAATGTTAACATAACTTACTAATAAGTAATTTTCATAAAAGATACTTTATCCTGAATAATACCTTATCAAACTCTCAACCATCTTATTAGGTAAAATAATTTTGTAAGACAACAGGGACATATGTTTTTTAAAAATGTAGGACAAGAGGGTATAAACCGTTAATTATTATTTGTGGAAACCGTCTTTGAACTGTCTGCAAATTGTAATTGTGTTTTTTATTAATTTGTTGAGTGAATAATTAAGTCTCAATAACAAAACATACGTTTCAATACATGATTAAAGAAATTCTTCAATAATTTTCTTACTCCCCTGAGAATAAATTAATGATTCTGTTTGTTGGTAGACAGCGATCAATTTTTATAACAAGAATCATACAGCAAATTGGATACGATGGAAAAATTAATGCAGATGGCACACTGCCATTTTTTAAAGATATGCTTAAAGGCAAAATCCGTCTTAAAATGACTTTTAAATAGTTGCCGTAAGAAACATGGCTGGAAATTCTACAAATCGGTGACAACTGTACCAGTTTATGGAACTAGTGAATAGTGTATCATTGCGTGCTAAAATAGTAAATTGAATAAGCATCAATTTAAAGTGGCATACATTCCTGTCTTTCTCACACCATATTGTTTATTTAATGATTAGTTTCTATAAGGATAATTTTTCACTTGATCCTTTTATGTACTTTTTGTTTGTGATGTAGTAATATATTTAAATAAACATGTATAAACAAAAGCCGGTTTTAAGCTGAACTTCTGCAAAAATGACAAATTTTCTAAATGTCAGCCTAATGTGGCTTTAGGGTATACTACTCCCGTGAAAAAAAAACATTATATTGTCTTTTTAAAAAAATTTAATAAAAAAGTATCATGCAGTTAAAGATTGATTTTTAATGGTTCTGGCAAATATTGTTTGATAATATAAAAATTAAAGGTTTATATATATATTTTCGAAGCGAGCATAGACATAGTAACTCCATACTTTTATGTCTCAATATCAACAAATATGGCATATTCAGAAAAATAAATGTACTTATATAATCTGTTTGTGTTCTGTGTATAATTTGTTTCATTTGAAATCGATGCATCATTAAATGTTGTCAACAAATACAAAAGGTATAATCTAGGACTTGAAAAACCGATTATTACGCTAAAAGCACGATGGCTTTCAAAAACATCCTGTTTGTAGCAGTTTTATTGGCGTTGTCTGACCGAAGCCAGCATCTAAGTCTGTAATAGGCTTAACGTCTTTACTTAATTTCCTGTTTGTAAGGTTAAAATCATTAAGAACACATAACGATAAGATAAATGAAGCATTTTCAATTTTTCTGTTAAATTAAATAAAATCAAAGATTATCATTAAGTCAGAAGTTCAATTATATTGGATGTTAAGTAAGTTAACAGGTACCTACTGGTAGAGTTCCAAATTAAAATTGGTCTTTTCTCTTTGGACTATGCACTTTTGATCTCTAACATTGATAATCTACACTGGATCTGAAGTCACGAAAAGGCATAGAAGATATCCTTCCTGCTAGATTTGGCTGCTTTTACGTTTTTGTTAAATATAATTACTTCATTTTACAATGTTTTAATGCTACTGATAAGAGGTTAGTCCGTAAAATTCGCATACAACATTTGAAATTTGAATATTTATTCAACATTTGTAAACTTAAATTTTATTCATCACATTCTACATTTTTTATTCATTATTGGCCAGATTTTTTCTCATTAGGTATTACTGAAATGCCAAAAATCTGTCAATTTTAATCCATAAATTTATTTTCTCTTTGTGTATTGTGTTGCCATTAACTTCTTTATTTCGTCAGATATAAAGATATGTTCGATTATAACTGGATATGTAAACAAAGTTAATTTCATTTCGATTCACTATAATAACAGCCGCTTTTATGCTGCAACAACAGAACGTGTTTCGTGTTAACATTTGAGAACTTCTACAAATTTCTGAAGTCCATGTATAATTAAACTGGTAAAATTTTTTACTAATTAAATATTTGGAAGATATCAGTCAAACCAGATTTTTTCCGGACATTGAAATTCCAAAGTTTATATAGCATTGACTTCTTGTGTTTCGGTTCTAATGCTACTGATGAGAGGTTATTCCTTGAAATATACATATAGCATAAACAAAATTCCATATTCATTTATCGTTGTCAATTTTGTTTTGTATTTTTGAAACCACTGGATCGATGCATCTGCTGGTATGTCAGTGGTCCCGGAGGGTATTCATCAGCCAGTTGACAGACTTGTCTGACATGGAATTTATCAAACTATGTTTTACAGAAAGTTGCTGCATTTGTTAAATAGTCCATAACACTACCAAAAGAGGAAATGTTTCTAAATTTAGATATACTAATAAAATTAAAATTTAAATAGTTCCAATTTTAATTTGTAGACAAATTCTTACAATCAGTAAAGTTATTGAACATTTTTTTCAAAAAAAATAAACATATTTTGCAAAAATGTTGAAATCTTCTATTGTTTAAGTTATGAATATTTCATTTGGATGCTGATTTTTCCCCAGACAAATCTTAAAGAGTTTTAGGGTTATTTGACCTTTCGTGACCACTTTCCGTATATGATAGTAATCCTGACTGCTAAAATTTTAAAACATTGAAAATACGGAAATACTTCGAAACGTATTGCACATAGTAATTGTTTGTAGTAGGTGTAGAATTATTTGAGTACAATATTTCGTTCAGATATTTTTTACTTTTATTAAGTTATATTTCTATTTTAAATCTGAATGTAATATTTGATAGAAAACTATAGCGCAACTTATTGTAAGTGTATTTGGGTTTTATAATATTTAAAAAGTCTCTCCAAAGGGTTAGTCCATAATTAAAATATTTTATTTGATTCATTTACAAACGAATTGGCCATATAGGCCTTCTTCAGTGGAACACAGTCTTTTTTGTTGTTACATGGCTTCCATCTATAAATCCTACACTGTTTATTAAGTCCCCTTTACAACTAAAGAAGGCCTATATGGCCAAAACATTTCTAAATGGATCAAATAAAATATTTTATTTGGGTTTTAAATGTTGTCAAGTTTTACTTTTAGACGATAAATTGCAATTTTTTAAGTTTGTAAGATTTTCACAAACACATGTACAACTCTACTCTCCCGGACCACTAAAACTTACCTTCGTTTTCATAAAACTTGTAAATTTAACATAATAACAAAGAAATTCCGAATATCGTAGAAGTCAAAATAGGAAGCCAAATTCAACATATCGATGCTTCTTTGTAGCCAAAGGAACTCAAAATTAGCATAAATACTGCCAATTCCTGCAAAAAATTTGATCACGGGTTAACAATTTGGCTTATGAATAACCTCGTGGACCTCTGACCAACCACCAGTGGCATCGACCAAGAGGTTTCGAAATACAAGTTTAAAAATGTTTCGTATGTATGGTTACTTAAGCTTTTGATTTCTGTGTTTTGTCTGTCATTTCGTTTTGTTGGTCATGGTCATGTATGTCGTCAACCATAAAGATTTTGTAGCGCTCTTAGGTATCTTGAAATATATATATATATATGTAAAATATTTTAATACCTGGAAGATTTTCACGGTATATGTGTACAATCCTCAATGTACCAGAGACATATGTAGAATTTCACAATTTTGGCATAAGTATTCAAAGATAAAACCACTTACAGTCTACAAGTCTATAAATGACCAGATATTTTGCACTGAAATAAACATTGTGAAACTAGTAATTATCCATCTCTGGTACTCTCTATTTTTACAAATTAGATACATTTGTTGTACTTTACAATAGTTCAACCTACATTATTATTTTGATGAAACTAATTTACAACACAGCTATATGTTTAACGAATAAAGAGTTGATTTTTCTATCTTGTCAGCTGTCTAATTTGCTTCCAGAGCGATGCATGTAATAACGTTTATAAAATTTCAACAAGGAGAAAATGTAAAATAACAGACCATCAAACTGATTACTACGATGCAAAGAAGAAAATAACTATGTATACAGTATGAATGGCAATAAAATTTGCCATCATCTAGCAAATATGCCCGTGAAAGGCTCTCCGTCATTTTCTGTTTGCAAGAAGAACTCCCGTTCATTGACAGTAACATTCCAGCAGTTACACATCTTCCATTTCATATCTTTCAAAAGCGTGTGTCTGCCGACAGGGGACCCCCGGTTCACAGATTTAAACGGATCTTTTTTCTTAATCCAGTGAAGCCTTTCACTTTTCCCTGAAATGACTATCACCGGATTCAAAAATGGACAATGTGGCGAGTGTCTTTTAACAGGCAGGAAACGCCAACCAATCCTGAACACCTGAGTTAAACCCGGTGTTTATGGTTGGCACCGTATTGTTCATTTTTGTTTTTTTTAGTTTAATTTGTACACTGTGCCTCATGTACCATACCGCACGGCTTATTTATGTTCTCAAGCTGGCCTTGTATATCGATTTGTCCCTTTTGTTTTGCCTTCGTTCTTTTTTTCGCTTTTCTATACTTGACAATAGACCATAATGTATCACCAGAGGAAAAAAGTTAAAATGACAGGCTGGGATTCAGGAAATTTCCGTCTTATTTATAAAAATAAATGTTTAAAATTTTCGAAAATAGCAGACAAATCAACAGAAACCGAAAAACGAAGTAAAGATGCAGGATAAAACGAGTTTGAGACAAGAGAACAAAAACACAACACAAAACTGCTAAAAAAATGAACATTGGACCTCAGAAAAATCTGAAGCGAACCCAGGTGGTCGGAAATGTTAAAAAAAACATGAACATTGGACCTCAGAAAAATCTGAAGCGAACCCAGGTGGTCGGAAATGTTTAAGAGTCTCTATCATTTAAAAGAAACCAATAATTTTGTTTCAATTTTTTTGTGTGTGTGAAAAACCTTTATTTCGCCAACAAACGACATGAACAAAAACAAATTTTGAAAAAATCTTAACCTAAAATGTTCAATTGAAACAGTAAACCCACATCCCAAAGACAAAACAGAAATTTGAATTAATCACTTTTACAGAAACATTGGTGTTTTGGTAAGGATCAGCAACCTCGATGCACCGTTGACATACGTTGAATGTAACAAAGTTGTATTTGTTGAAAATTTGGTCACAAGAAGAACACTTATAAATGTATGTCTTCATTGTGACCTGGTCATTTATCCTGTAATATAAACCACATGACAATGTACTAAGTAATCGCCTATCCAATGTACTGTCCGTTTTATTATCCCAAACACATTGCAATTTGTCAACTATCGTTATTTATTATCAAAAAGCAATTTTCCGACACAATATATAATTCTGATTTCCTTACTAGTAAGATGTCTAATTTGCTTCCTGAAAGCTGCGTGAAAGCATCACTAATAAGTTATCAACAAGTAGAAAATGAATAATTCTTATTACAATGACAGAAGCAAAAAATTCCAGTACAAACGCATGTGAAGTTCAATAGCATTTTTTGGCAGACTTCCAACATATAGGTCTACTAAAGGCTTTACATAGATATCCAGCATCTACGTCTGTGAAAGGCTTGACTTTATTTCCTGTTTACAGGAAACACTTTAATTATGTTTACTTTTAATTCTTATTACCATGGTTACTGCCTTATTAGATCTATTATTAAAGTAAGAAACTCAAAGTAACCATTAGACGACACCATTATTTAAAATGGTCAACAGTTTTGAATAATAAAATTTCTCAATTTTCCTAACACGGATCTAACTTTGTAAATTCAATAATGCGACACCGGCAGTATTAGACAAGACCAGAGGGATGCACAACATATATATTATAGGGATAAGAATTTAAAAAAAATAAAAATAAAATATCTAACCATGTGAAAATGCAAAGATTTGGGGTAACTGTCAAGGTGACTGCACTACAACCACACGAAAAACATAGGATATTTACAAATCTATAGACTCCATAAGTCCTTGAACAAGGATGGAATATGACTTCTTGTGAAAGCTCTCAATCGCCCCAAACACAAAAGTATGCGTCAAATAATACTGCTCCAATCTGAATATTATCAAAAATGCACATGTAACAAAACGTATTACAAGGTCGAACCAATAATCACAATTCCTGACTTAGGATAGGCACATGAGACAAGTGGCGGGGTAACATTAGTTTATAGTGGGAACCAAACCCTTCCCCAACGAGTGGTCAAAAGATGAAATCACAGAAAACAAAAGCTGTCGAAAACATATTATAAAAATCAAATCCGATTAGAAAATACCTGAATTATAATAAATATACTAAAAATACATGCGAAAAAGATACCTGTCTTAGAATGGTCGCAGTTATTGAAAGAAAGTTCAGGGTGAGATCCCTGAGGATAGGAACCCAGTCCTATCATAAAAGGTTGTCATCAAACACAGTATATCTGACGATTTAATACTGTGTTGTCAATAATAAACGTGAGGAAGGACTAAATGGAGTCAATGCCAAATATATTTATATCTTTGTAAAGAAGCAATAAGTTCATTAATATCTGTACCAACAAAAACAAGTTTTAATGTGTTGACTTCATCGTTGAACCTGCACCCTTTGTGGATAAGGTTTTTAACACAACAGTGAGATTCAATGGATTTTTTTTTAAATTTGTAAGCTTTATGTGTAATGTTTCCATAAGATGTAGGATTGATATCCCTTGTCGTATCAAATTATACATTTCCAGCCTATTTTTGTATTTAAACTAGTGATATTTGTTTCTTTGTTTCAATTGTTAATAAATAAGATGTTGTGAAATGCTAACGCAATGCGAAGGGGCCAAAGGCACGTCCCCATCAAAAACTGGAAAGTTAACTATATGAAAAGGAAAATCGTCCCTTTTATCATGGATTGCAGAAGAAAACAACCCTATTCAAATTTAAAATACAAATCCAAAAAGGGAGTTCATTACTGCTATTAGATTTATTTAAAGCAAGTTCTTTTGCATAAATTTCTTTGGCAAATTTTGGAAGAGGAAGCGAAAAAACCGAAGGACCAGACAAAAGGGGAAAGTCGACAGACACGACAGTCCCGAAAAGCACGAACAAGACGAAACATGATATATACATATAAAACGAAAACAAAAAACTATGAACATTAACTCTGATAAAAACACAAAACTCTGAATAATTTAAAGCATAAGCATAATCCACATGCTTAAATCCAGTGTATGATACCAATATGGGATATTAAAAGTGTATAGTCCAAAGAGACAAGACAAATTTGAAACAAACCAAAAGATAAAACTTGGTATCCACGAACTCCTTTACAAAACAAGAGTAAAATTATTATTAAACTTGTCCACTTGACTTTGTTTGGAAGAGTCTTTTTGAATTTTTATCATAAGCTGAGATTCAAAACAATATAAATGTAATTTTGCTATGAAGGGGGTGCAGTTTATGCCCATTGGTATGCCAGCAATCTGCCGATAGACCGTGTTGTCAAATGGTGCATAAATATTTTCAAGAAGGAATTCTACCGCTGTATTCATGTTAGATGATAACTATTAAGTGCAATTATTATAAGATTTATCGCTAAAAAGAAATTATATTTATTACAGCATTTATTAGAACAACGAAAGTTTTTGAATTGCCAATTGATTAAATATGAAAACCTTTCCTTAATAAGCCTATGTGGTAAAGTGTTATCAAGAGCAGAAAAATCTTAACTGTCTATCGTAGAAAAAAGGAATATTTTTGTTTGTGTAAAGAATCTAGTGAATTTAACACTCTAAAAGTAGTTGATAGATGAATTTTTATAACATTTATTAGAGACGTTAACAGTGAGAGTCTTAATAATTGTAAGAGCACCAGTTAATAGAACTGAGAAGAAGTTAGTAGTAGTGCGTTTTTAGAAGCAAATATGATCCTAGAATTATATGGCGTTTTATGAAGTTTAAAAAAAACAGTACATTGTAAGAACTGTCATATTGTCGGAAGCAGCCTGTAATTGGGTCGTTATATTCAGATGTTCTCTAACCATCTGTTGTTTTGTCAAGTTTATAGCTTGAAAAGTGTTGGAACCATTAATTCAAATGCGGAGGAACCTCACATAATACTTTTTACAGATAACGACGATATTATTGACTGTTTTTTCTGCAGGAACCAACACAGAAGTTTCATGAAGTATTTTCGTTTTTTCAACCTTTTTCGATAATATCACGACATTAGGTTCAATCAATTCAAGCAGATAGTTAGTGCCATTTTTAAAGAAGTCATAAAAAACCTCGCGGTCTTTGATAATGGCAAGATCTCCAGTAAGAACCAAAGGATTCATATTTGAATTTCGAACTGAATAACATGTGTAACATTTTAATGCACTTTTTTAGTAATTGTTCACCTGTCAGTCTTATTGGTCTAATTAGAATGATACTACTTTACCGACTTTTGATTCGTTTGCTATGTTAAGATTGTCTGGCTGTTAAGACTTCTTGTCAGAACCCTATTTAGAAATAATATACTCATTTGCAGCAAGGGTCATTTATGTCCTTAAACACAGAAGATATTTGTAAAACAACCAAACTCATTTCTAGGAAGAATCTTTTTTACTTTCTGGCTGTAGGTTGTGACACCTAACAACAAAACTGTTTTCCATTGGATGAAACAGATATATATTTTGCCTTTATATATAAATAATAAGCCAGTCCCCTTGCAGTGGCAAAATGTATAAGGAGCATGCTGCTGAGTATTTACAGTTTATATATATTATGCATTTTTTTCACTAAAATCATGTTTGCTAATTTTGGCTATTTTGTTTCATGTCTTCTCCGATATTTGCCTGAAATGTTTCTAATAAATCAGGAAATGTTTTATATATGCATTTCAATTATTCATTAATCAAGAAATAGACTTTAAATGCATTAAAATTATTAACTTAATTTCTTTAGCATCACTCCTGTTGTGGAGCATCAACAAATGTGATGATAAATATTTAAAACCGTTTTCATTAAATTTTTACACAGGAAAACATTTTTCATATCATGATGATTTATTTATATGGTAAAATTGGCATGGTATTATTCGGGTTTGAAGTTTTTCGACGCCTTTATTTCGCAAAGAAAAACAAGTGGATTTAGAGGTTCTGAGTCCGTTAAATGAAAGCCATGTCAAATATGTTTATCGAAGGGATATACAAAATTAATGCGACTTTAAACAGATTTATTATCTTAAATCTCTGACATTACATTTATCTACATTCATTCTATGACCATTTTGCAGTATTTGTCAGACAATGGCGGTTTACTCAACTGATGAGCGAATTCCTTTATTGTGGATAATTTGAACCTACATATCACTATTCAATTTAACTTTCAAGCAAACTGCAAGTTACATTAGCTGCACAAACAGTTAAACAAACAAAGAAGCTAAAAAAGAAAAAAAAATCAATGAAATATATGCAGCTAAGATCAAATTACACAACCGCCTTATTAAAAGCTCTTGTAATATATAATTTACGAGCTGAAACTGGTGCTTAGATGGTCTACAAAGCCCTGTCAAAATTATCCAATTGTATTAACTCTTAAATTAGATGTGAATTTTAACGTCATTTAAAGCGTAATAATGATAGACTAATACAATACATCCAGCGTATGTCACTATGTATAAACACATTCAGCAATCTGTTTGCCTCTAATAGTATTCGAAAAGCGTTGTTGGTTTGAGATTATTTCGAGGTCGTTTTTGTCATAGCAATTCAAGAAGATTATTGTCTGGTGTTTTTCATAATTTGCATAGTCAAAATTGACATACCCGAGAGACATTTGGTAGAAAAATTTTGTTTAATTGGCTTTCCATGTTTATTTCCAGAACTATAGTACTATTCCTTATCTTGACTCTTACCAAGTTATAAACTTCCCACTCCACTTGCATGTTATGTTTATTATTTGCTATGCCATCGCCTTGCATATTTCTTAAGCTCATCAAGTGTAAGCATTTGCTGTCACTTTCTTCTGACGTAAATTATTCCGTCCACGTCATCTGAAAGTTCCTAGCATTTGAATACAAGAAAATCATCATTCCATGCCTCCTTGAAACCGCATGGGTCTAGATCATCTTGAATAAATCAAAACTTGCATTTTTTATTAGGTTTCAATGTGTTAAAATGATACCACATCTAGAACAAAATGTGGGATATTATGTGACATATGTCATATAAAAGGACGAGGGTCGTTAAGGCCCGTTTTTGGCCCAAGAATTTAGTTGAAAATACATCTAGTATTTTAAATTTTTTGTATTGAATAATAATCTATAAAAAGAAAATCCAAAGAAAATTTTAGTTTAATTGGTTCTAAAATGGTCACGTGGCACATAGAAGTTGCTTAAAATATTAAATTGCAAAGAAATTACCTAATTTGATACAATTTTGTCGATTTTAATATAGGTCGCACAAAACATAACAACCAAACCTTGAACAATGTCTAAAACTTCAGTAATTTCACATAAAATGTTACATTCTTGTTAAAACAGTCAAATATACCCTTTCGTTTTGTCGAAATGATGAACATTATACATGTATAAGAAAAAGTAATGAATTATTAAAAGACTATCATTAAAAACCATTTTACAACTTATTATTGTGTCACAAAACTAAAACTTGGGCCAAATATAGGACTTAACGCAAGTCTCCTTAAATCCACCATTTTTTGTATTGCAAATGTGCATATCCCACGATGGGTATGTTGTTAGGCGTGTGACAGCATGATTTTCCTCCCGGTTTTTAGTCCAGTTTTTTTCCGGTGTGTTTGTTTACTGTTCAAAATTTAACTTTTTAAGATTTCTGTAAGCGTTTTTATAGTTTATTTGTACAGGCGATAGGTTTATACTATAAGTTTTAAATACAAAGCTGAATCGTTTTACATATAAAGAGAAAAGAAACGAGTTTCAACAAGATCCGGAAAAAACCTGGACCATTTGGAAAAATTAAAGATGCTTCGGAAAAAATACTTGATGTCAGATTTCAGTTTCAGAAATTCCATCTTTTACAGTTTTGTTGGAACTGTTGTTTAACGAATTAAGAGTTCAATATTTTGGGAGTCGACAAATTAAAAATTGCAACTTTTTATCGCAGCAAAATCCGGTAAAATGATTTGATGTTGTGTTTTTAATATTGCCTGATATTTTTCGTCTGTAGGTTTGAATTTTTGGAGAAAAAGCCAGGACACGGTGAAATAATCAGGTACAAAAAACGGGAAAAAATCTGCTTATCACATGACGACGATACCCTCCCTGATACCAGTCCAGTATTTTCGAATATATATGAAATGGAGAAAAGATCGACGAAAGCTTTATTTTAGATAGGTATGCTGGAACCGTCCATGTAGGTTTCAGATGCATACCTGTTATGTGGAATGTGTCTTTCTGGCACATATGCCATATTCTTTCTTATAAATACTACGAACTTTTATCATCTTTTCAAAATCTAGCCGTTTTTTCTTTTGCCCGACAATAATTTTTGTTCTTTGTTTTTAATAAAGTCTATTATTCCAGCGTGTTTTGCCTCGACTCATTTCTTTACGAAGATTTAGAAACGTTTTTTATCATTCGAGCTACTTGTTGAAATGATCAAATATGGCTCGTCTTTTTATCGAAATGATAAAAATTATAAAAGAATAAGTTATGCATTATTAAAAGGCGATTATTAAACATCATTTTCACAACAACATTATTTTTATGACTGAAAATCTAAAATTTTGACCAAATATGGGCTTATCGTATTTACTTATCCATAATGAAATTCTTCAGATTCCTTCAAATGACCAATTTTAAAAGAAGTCTTGCCTAATCAGCCAGATGATATATAAAAAGATATTGAAATACTTAGTTCTCTTAGCTTTGGAATAAAAACCAGATTAGGTATAAAGGAAAGTAATTATCGGGAAATATGAAAATGAAGTCTCAAGACGCCAAACATAGAATCATTCTGTTTGATTCTAAAGATGACATGGATAAACAAATTAATTGATCTTTTCAATATATCCCAATGGAAAACATAAATCATAGACTGATATTACAAGTATGGAGAGGGATTTGGCTATTGAACTTAAAAGTATTCCTTAAAAAATATCTGTACACTTTAATAGTTTTAAAAAAGACATTCTTGTTGATTGGAGGGAAATTTTGAAAAATTAAACCAAAAAAATGCCATCTTAAAATCCAAACACAGTTGATAAAATACCTGGTTCTCTAAAGCTAAGCCATCAATCAAAACACCTCCAGTAGGTTCTAGTGTAAATTTTTATTTAATAGTAAAAAAACAAGGTAATGTGCAAATGCCCTAATAAAAAGTATCGACAGCATGTGGTACAAAATTAGTTTTGATATCAATTATTGCGAAAGGAGTCAATGTTGTTTACAAACAACACAATATTTTAAGTTCTTAAAACACTGTTTAAATAACCTTTATGGATAAGTTTATTCAGTAAAAGAATTAATGTGTTGTATTTAAATTTACGTACTTACATTATTTCCCTCACAGATTTAGTGTGAATTTTCTGTTTCTTATATATTTTCTGAAGGTGAAGTAAAACTTGAAATTATACCTTTATATTCATTGTATAATTAAGAAAATGTTTATTCCCATTTATGATAACTGAAACTTTTTACCAATGAACTCAGCTTTAATTTTCAGCGTAGTGTTGTGTGTCCTATGTTTGTCTTTCGTTTTGTTTTGTTGGCCATGGTCTTGTCTGTCTTCCGACTTAACGATTTCTGTCTGCCCCTT
>JAULBM010328954.1:0-13129 GCA_032357055.1 Geukensia granosissima
CTGTGTTTTTGTGTTCTCTATCTCTTTCCTTGACCATGGTCTTGTCGGTCAACAGCCTTGAGGACAATTCTAAGTTTTGTCACTTGTGTCTTATCCTTTTGTCATGATTATTTAGACAATAAAATATGTTTAAATCAGCCTTGAGGACTTTCGTCTGCCCCATTGGTATTATCACATTTTTTCAATGCGATGCTACGTATGACAGTAAAGGCTATTATTTTCATATTTCTATTGTATTAATATTAATATCAATAAAATAAGACAAATTTTTAATTAAAAAAAGGCGTAGCTTGACTTATGATCACTTTGTAAATCAAAACCCTATCCCAAAATTCAGTAATAGATAATGACTAGAAATTTGATGATACCAACAATAAGCTGAAGATATCAATTTTACATATATCTTATCAAATACTGAAAACTAATTTTTATTTTGAAATTTCTACATAAAATGAACGTAAAGTAAATATCATGACGATCTGTAAAAAGCACCGTAAACTAAAAAATTTATTCTCTCTATGGAAATGGAAAAGTGTATCTTGTAATTTGTGCATCTGACGATTACAGGTTTATTTGTCCCATGTTTATACTAAAACGCATATCTTGTTATTGAGCATTTGCAAACCTGTTTTGGGAAGACCTCAAACTGTGTATCCATACAGGCAAACAAAACACAATAAAAAGTAAAATTGTTGCTGAAATCCTATGTAGAGCATGTTGCAAGATGATGAGGGCGGATCAGTATCGTTGTTTTTACAGATTATCTCCCGCTGTATCTTCCAGTAATTTGTAGAATTAGTCCTTATTTCATTCTTTTCAGATGTTGCAAAAAGATTTAAGGTCACGTTTCTACGGTATATGCTAAAATTATTGTATTCTGGTCTGCTACAAAATTCAACAAGAATACAATTTTCATCAAACATACAGTGATATTCTGTTTCGTTTTGGCAATTTTGTTTCTCTGCTGCTGCTTTCCACTCTCTGTCTTTTTCCGGACATTTTGTTAATTCTGAAGGTGGTGAGTCAGCCGACTGTATTAAAGTAAACAATATTGGTACTTGTAAACCGCCATATCTGAAAAAAAGGTTCCAATGCTTACCATGTTTCAGATAGACATTTAGACAAGTTAGGCAAAGAGGTAGAGAAAACATCAGCATTGTTTTGTATTGTAAAGATGCTTATTGTTAAAATTATGTAATTTATTAGAGGATCATCAGATTGTTGGATGAAATCAATATATGTAAGTAAAATGGCAAATATGTGATGAAAGCAATATTTTGGGAATAAAATGAAATTTCATTGAGATAACCTATGATCATTTATCCTAACACGAACTCGTCCGTTTACAAAACGATAAATAAATAAGTAAAATTTAAACGAAACACCACAAAAGCACCCAAAAGCAAATGTATATCAATTTTTGAAAATGCTACCCCATGACGTTGAAACCGATAAAGCTCGACCTTCCAGCGCAAGACCCCTCCCTCCGAAACAAGTTACACATTATACAAACAAAATGAAATCAAGTGCTCAGGGGTATCTTATCAATGAAATTTACAGTTTACTTTTGGATGTGAATATTTGCCTTTGGGCAACCTGTAGATATTTGCTATTTATACGTTTTGGTTGTTTGTAAAAGAGAAAATCATAACACATACTTTCATTTTGCTCTGGAAATAGTCCATTTCATTTTTTACATAACACATGTAACACTATTTATTTTTCAATACTGTTATCTTAACATACAAATTTAATTTAATTTAACCATTAGGTCATTTTATTGCATTGATTGAAGTTTTGCCAATATTTTTTTTCTATATTCTGTTGTTCTTTTCTATATATATAATCATCTTACTTTGTTGATGGTGTACAGCAAATGATCTTGTTTAATAAAGCTTGAGTAATTAACATCAACACAAGGACTGTTTTCGCCATCCTTCCTTGTTACCTAATCAATTGATATCTATTTTTACTAATTAATCTCTAGATTAAAACATATCACGTGATAAATTATTCAAACACTGGCCACATTTTCACTTTCCCCTGTAAAGACCAATGGTTGTGCGTAACGCAGGTTCTTGTGGTTAAATTGTCCGTCTTTATTCACAATTATTCACAATGACATCTATATTCGATTGAAATATATTATGGTAATAAAGACTATTTTGAAAGAATTTATTGATGTGTAAACTCAGCCGACTCGCTCAGAACCTTAATAAAGTCCGAGTATAATTCCAGTTTATTAGTCAATTAAAAATGAAGCTACAATTAGTACTCTGTATTAATTTAGTCTCTTGACGTCATTAAAATTGGTTTATCAATGTGTAAACTTTTCCGTTATCATGACACAGTCCAATAGAATTGTTGCATTTTAGCAATATTGGAATTATCAAGAATTATATATCAACAGAAAGCTTAAAATATTCATGGGGCTTTGAAGAGATTAGATTTGCCTTGTAATGGTTATCAACCGTAAAGAGATTCTGTAAGGGTGAACAAGTTTGCATCAAAAATACATTTTTCACAAGAATTTTGTATGGTTTTCTCCGTGCGTAGATCGTAGTACAAAGTACTTATTTTTTTATAGGAAGTATCTTGCTTACTAGAAGATGTACAATGAGTGTTTCCCCCGACATAGTTTCCGACTTAAACATACAACAAAACATAAGCGTTATTCGAAATTTCAACCGATATATTTTAAACTGTAAAATAAACGTGTATTTAAATGATAAGATACGGGGAGGTGTCAGAGAGACTGCATCACAACGAGAAATACAGAGGGAATTTACAAATCTATAGGTTTTGACAAGAAATTCGACAAGGGTTGAATACCACTCCTTGTTAAAAGCTTTAATAAAAATCATCTTAAATAAAAATTACGGATATACGTAAAATAATACTGCTCTTAACTGAATATTATCAAAAATGTACTTTTTACTAGGGCAAACCTAAAGCAGTAACAGACGAACTATAAAAATCAAATAGTACAGCAAGAGAGTACCTGAATTACAATAGATATACTAAACAAAATACATGCAAAAAGACGATACCTCTCAAATGAATGCTCGCAGTTACCTTAAGCAAGCTTAGGATGATATTTCTGATGAAAAGACACCAAGCTTCTCCACAACACATTATGTCCAACCATTTAATATGTTGTCAACAAACAAGTTTTAATGTTCTGACTACAACGTCAAACCTGTTTCTTTGTGGATAAGCTTGCTTCACGGAACAGTGAGATTCAATTAATCATTTTGAAATGTATTTGCTTTATATGTAATATTGACATAGAATGTATGATGTGATATCCTTTGTCGAATCATAAATTTACTTTTGCAGCGTATTTTTGTGTTAAATCTTTGTACCGGTTATAAAATAGAGATATCTATATCCCTGCTGCAAAAGTTTACCAGTAAGATGTAGGTTGCGATCATAAAAGTCAGCAATGTTATTGCAAACACGAGCGAATAAAATTAGTTATGAAAAATAAACACCATACGAAGGGCCAAAGGCAAATCAAGAAATCAAGAGAGTCATGCATGCATCTATACTTAAAGAAAATCTTCATAAAAGTTACTGCATAAACAACACTGTTCAATTTTTGAATCCAAATCTACTGATCAACAAGTCATAACTGATATTAGATTTATTCAATGTAAGTTCTTATTAATATAGGAGTATGTACGTTAAGGCCCATATTTGGCCCAAATTTTAAACTTTATGAAACAACAAGAAGTTGATGCGAAAATGCTGTTAAATAATCGTCTTTTAAAATTTCATAATTCAAACTCATTTTAATTTCATGTTTTTGATAAAATAAAAAGGCAAATTTGACTAATTCAACCAGAATGTAACATTTTCTGTACAAATACCAACCTTTTGGCACAAACACATCACAAAGATATTTTAACTTTACATTTGTATTTGATAGACCTTTAACTATGTAAAGTTTGTTTGTGAAGTTTCTGTGCGATCTACATGAAAATCGACAAAATAGTATCAAACTTCGGGTCAAATCAAGCGAATTATTTTCGCAATTAAAGAAATTTATATGTGCCAACACATTACATTTTTTTAAATGAACATAATATTTTCACATCTAATCTGCTACAGTCAAATTATAACTACAACAACTCCAAGTTTGGAAAAACTACTTAAGACTGTAAAACCATCAAAATCCTGTGGCCCAGAAGGATACTAAACATACTCAAAGAATGTGCCTTCCAAACAGATTTCCAAATGTTGAACAGCCATGTTCCAAAAACCCATCGACAAAGGAGGTCTACCCGAAGACTGGCTAAGTTTAACAGGTTAAACACCGCCACATATTTATGTGCCTATCCCAAGCCAGCAACCTGTAGTCATGTCCAGTGGTTGTCGTTTTTAATTCGTCATTTATTGTCATTTGTTCACCGTTTGTTCAATTGATTAGGTCGATTGTCGCGTTTTATAAAAAAAGCTACTCACTTTGTATTTTGGATCCTTTTACAGCCTCCGTTATAGTATGGACACTGGTTCATAATTGATTGCCGTAATGGGACCTGTAGAAGTGTAAATTCGACTGTCATTTGGAAATGGCTTTTCATGGACTATCACGCCAAATCTTCTATTTTTACATAGGGGCTTACAACTCATGCGTTTTCAAAATTACCGACCAATATCACAAACCAAAATCAGTACAGCAAGCTTCTCGAACACAAAAAATAAATACTTGCATATATTGAAACATCTACAAAACAAAACGCCCTAACATCATTAGAATAACTGGTTCAGATGTGAGACACAACTCTTTTACTTTCAGCGACTTGACTCCGTTCACCAAACTGACGAAGAAATCCTGAATTTCTTTAAAGCATTTGATTCACTAACATATAAAACCTACTTTCAAATATAGATGCATACGGTATAAGATCTTAACATGTTCTTGCCTCACAGAAAAATATAAGTTGTAGTATAAGGAAAATAATCTTAAGAGGTTTCAGTAGATTTCGGCTTTCTATACGGATCATTCCATGGACTCTTACTATTCCTCTCTCACATCATCGACCTTCCTGATGCTGTGAAATCATTAGTGCGACTATTCACAGACAACTGCTAATAATACACAACCAACTATCTAGTCGTAAAGGACCATCAAAATATTACAAGATGACCCCAAGCCTAGAAAACTGAGCAACTGATTGGGGAATGACCTTCACATGAAAATATAATATATGAGCATGAGATCAAAAAGCCAAACATTCTACAGCCTTAACGGGCAAGTCCAGCAACAGGTAAAAAATAAACCACACCTTGGACTACAACTATTGAATGACCCAAAATTGACCACTCATATATAGCCATGTTGGAAAAAAAGGTAAATTCAACCTTGAACTTCCTAAGAAGAAACCCTAAGATATTACCCGACAGAATTTTAAAAAAAGACAGCGTACATGTCATTAGTAAGATCGGCAATGGACTATGAGGAATAGTATGGGACCCTAAATCAGAAAACAACATCATTAAAATAGAAAAAAATACAAAAATAAAGAGCTAGATTTATAAAGGGAGACTATTAAAAAAGACAAGAATGATGTGTCACCAAATGCTCATAAACCTTGCGCTACAAGAACTTACAAAAAGAACATGAAATATTACTATTTCTATACAAGGTGGTTGAGGGGCTGGTTCCTGCTATCGAACCAGACGATTTTTTAAGAAAGTCAAGACAGCGAAGATCTATCCCCGCCAAAAATGTGAATACTATCAAACAAACATTTAAAACGTAAGAAACAATTCAAAGGGCTTTGACATTATAACTCGCAAGACTGAACAATATTCAGATTCATTTTTCTTGAAAAAAAAACCCATTGACTGGAACCATTTAAAGATCATATTATTTGGGCATAGGGTGTGAAAAGCTTTAATTCTGCTCTCATCAGTTGTTAATAGACATACAGCACTCTCATAAGCCGGAATTGGTCTCTACAGTTACCGATACAAAACGTTGAGTGCTAAATTTACTTTCAAATGATATAATGAAGCGTGTGTAAAATTTAGTCTGGAAAAATTTATATATTTTATCCCAAATTACTGCTAAGTTCATTCAGTATTTGAAACGTAACATTCCCTCACAATATCTCGTTACGGACAAAAACTTAGCTAACAGATTCACAATTAACGGAAGAATCAACGTTACAAAAACACATTCAAAATATGTTAATTTTACATTTAACATTAAAGGATATATACCTACAAAAACAGAATCAGCTGTCAATTTACAATTTTGAAGGAATCATCTGGATTTAAGTTTGTCACGATCGATTTTTTTCGACAAAAGATAAGGCCTCTTTTTCCATAAAATTTTGTGCCAACTCAAAAATGTTTTTAAAAATAGTAAAATGTGACTGATCTTTAAGAAAATAAAGTATTATGGGGTATCGGGTATTATAAAAATAGAAGATGCGGCATGATTGCCCATGAGACAGCCATTCACCAAACGACAGTCGAAACTTATATTATATATATATATATATATATAGTCCCATTACCACTATATCCAAAGTGTGATCGTTAAAAACCCGCGAATGTGATTTCTGTATCCAGGTGTATTATGGGAATAATCAGACGAGAAAAACATCCGGTAGACCAATATGCACAAAAAGAAAGAAAATACCTATCCATGTGTAAAGTCTTACAAAAATTTAGCCAAGCAAATAAAAAATATATAAACAAGATAACACTTGCCCCATCATTGGAAGAAATTCATTTTTAAGCAGGTATACCCATAAGCAAATAATATGCGTTTTCTTAACGTCCACATTATTTTAATAATGTGGAATTGTAGGTAATATATTTGAGTTCATAACTTCGCAGTTTAATCGTGTATAATGAATGATATTGAGTTGTTTTCAATAAAAAGTCATAGCAATGCGACATGTGATTGTTGTTCACGTAGTGCGTGATTGTGCACGACACTGTGCTACCTGATTTTTGTTACAGTTCTACACTTGCGACGAATTATTTCTGTGCCTTATGGTAGAATACGGTAACATCGTAGCAATATTATCCATGAACGTCATCTTAACGCATTAAATTGGATCAGCACAACCAAATATATGTATGTTTTAAGACATTTCGTTATTTTATTCCGATATTTTGAATGAATAATTATCATTTTGTCTTTTCATGAAAGGTAAATATGGAAATCGTAGTAAGTATAAACATTTAATGCTGGTGTTACATGATACTGTACCGAAAATATCTGCATCCCTATAAAGGAGCAACCATTTATTTCATTTGGGGTGCGTTTAGAAGTAGCTCTGGATCCCCTTTAAAAAAATGTCGTGTTTTTTCGATGCGCTTGAGCGTAGATTTTTAATATGCTACAATATTCAAATTTAAGGATATTATCGTGCTGCATTTTTTCCTTCTCAAATTTTAGCCCGCCTTTTTCAATTTTTATCCTCCCTTTTTATTTTTAATTCCAACAATCCCTCTACGTAAATATTAAATGGTTGTTCTTCTAGTTGGCTTACTTAAATGTTAAATATCACCTGAGGATCCTAAAGTCAACGTTAACGAAAAGGAGGCGAGAAAATAAATGAAAATAGCGAGCACCTTTTCGAGGTTGGTACATCATGTCATATCTTGTGTACATACTGTGAACCATCTTCAGAAGATGGAAGCGGTCAGTTTTTAAGGTTCGTTTTGATGTCGTTTTGCCACACCATTTTCCGAGGTTAGGAGAGTTTGAACGCTCACAAACATGTTTAATACTTCTGTATAATATTTGTGTCTGTCTAAAGCCATGAACCTATAGTCCATTGTATTTCGTTGTTTTATTTTTCACTGTTATTTGTTTTATTTACATTGAAATTTAAATTGACCGATTATTATTTCGTTTGTTTATCGATACATAATATTTGGTTCTTTATCCATTGATGAAGGGCTTATGGTAACATAGATGTTTGAAATATTTGCTTCTATGGGTGGGGTGGGGGATGATGTCAAAGACAATATATCAAATCACCTATTTCACATGAGGTCAGTCAAGAAAATCAAAATCAACTCTGAATTTAGGACTTAGACCAAAACGAAACAAAACAACATATACACACAGAGGGATAACAATGGGTTCCTAAACCAGTACATGTGGAATTGAAACACGATACCAGATCTAAACCCATTCATGATCGGCAGTTCATAAATTTCAGTTGGGCTTTTTATAAATGTTATTGTCCATGTATGAATTTTCAGGAGAAAAATTTACAGAGGCAATCTCAAACAAGACACGGCCCAATTTGTTTATCTTATAATAAATATTTTTCTGATATGCACGAAATTAAGATATTAATGAAACATTGTTTGTGTTTTAATATTCTGAAGGAAAACAGTATCAGTATGTTAGCTAGTATGTTTCAAGAAAATATTCCTTAATTTAACTAATTTGCAATGAAGAAACCAATGTATTGTCTTATATCGTTTTTTTAAATAGAACAATCAGGGGTCGCTTCTTAAGGAATCAGACGTCGCCTTGTCAAAAATCAGAAGTAGCAATGTACAAATCGGAACATAAATCAATAGTCGCCTCTGAACGATGAAGCCTAATTTTGCGGGAATATTTCCAATTCTTTCAGTAAAAATGACAAACTTATTTTTTTCCTAAATAAAATAATTAAAAATAACGTTTAGTAGGATTTGCCAACCGTTTTATACATGTCTGTTTATATCATTGGCATCAGGCAACGACAACATAAGAATTTGTAATAAAGAAAATAAATAGCGACGTACTAAGGCTTGTCGTGAATGTATGTAACCAACTGGAGTAAAACAAATACATTTTTACTTGCATACTTAAATATTTGCAAAGAATGTGAAAAAGATTCTCTGTTTGTTTTCAAAAGTCGTAAAAGTACAGAAATCACATTTCGCAGGTTACAAAAATCAAACGTTTTTTACGATTCGCTCTTTGTATATAGTGATTACGGTCTTCAGTATAAATGAGTAAATATTTGACTATTATTTTTATACGCCATAAAATCTTGTGATTATTTTTTAAAATGGCTTTGATAAAAGGAAAAATAGTCAGATATTGCGGGAGCTTTCGGTTCAGAAATTAGAGAACGTTTCGAGACCAACTACATTTTTATCTATTTTTTCCAATGTCAAAATACACAACTAAAGAATAGTTTAATAATGAAGGTTCGTCTTGCGTGCGCTATGTGTTTTAAAACAGGAAATTATAGAAAACATCTTTATCTTCTGATGTCATTATCCATAAAATTTTATTTATATATTACATGTATAAGCGTTTTTGATTCAGACTCTATAAACCGTATTTAAAAGGCACTTTTTATCTTGCATAAATTGAATGATATAGGAAGGACTGACAAAATTCAAGCCGTTTTTAAGCTGCGGAACTCTCACTAATGATGCATTTATTGTTCACAGAAACAAATACTTTGTATTATTTAATAAAAAAATTTAGGCCTTGTCGCAAATAGTTCTTTTGTTTTCCGATTCGAATTTTCATTCTTAATCCAAAACATTTTTCACGAAACAAAATATACCTTTATTTAAAACCGTCTTTTTCTATATATAAGGACCCTCGATCTTCTGTGACTTGTTGTTGTTATTTTAAGGGAAGTCTTGCAAAACAAAAATTTTAGAAATAAGAAACATTTGTTAGACGATCGATCCTCTTTTTGTCCAAAAAGAACAAATTTGCAGCACAACTTATTTGAGCCAGTTATTTTCAAATTTCATGATTAAATTATGCCAAAGAAATAAGATTACTTTTGCATTATAATACGGGTACACATCGATATGCTCACAAATGTTTTGCAACACATGAAGTTATTATATAAAGAATTCGAAGAAAACAAAGGGGCAGACAAAAATCGGTTAATTAGACAGCTAACAAAAAAGGAAAGGCAAGTATAATACACACAACGTTATACTTAAAACTAAAATAGAGCATCATGAACGCTACAAGAGCTAGAATGAGTTCAAGTGCATCGGAAGGGTAAACAACTCGTGCTCCACTAGTGGCACAGTAGACAAAGCCTTGTGTAGTCACAATCGATGTTAGTCACAGCAGGCATAGAAACGGATTTGTAGTCACTACAGTGGGAAGATATCTATTGTCATTTATGAAATAGATATTTCGTATCGGTCATCCAAATCATAATGGCTACAGATAAACAGGAGGATGCCTTAAATCTTTCCATGAGAAACCATTGGTTCGGTAGCTCTCTTGTCAACAGCAAACCTCTATCAATAAAACCCTGAAAGGAAGCACAAACTCTGGAGTAGCTTATCAAATGTATGCAGGTGCGGCGGCTATATACTGTTGCTAGACGTAAAGGATAGCTTACAATGGGGAAAATTCAAAGCCACCTCTTGTCGTTAAGTTTTGTCTTCAACTTGAACTTACTGTCTATATTTCTAGGTGTAAGACTAGGTCTGAAGCAAAAGTTTCTGTTTCTGTAGTATCTTTGATTTCAAGTTCAGTGGGAAAGATTCGGTCAACATTAAGAATTATTCAGTGAAATAACATGTTAATTAAACAAAACTATGAAGAAAAAATGGTGGTTATCTTAACATATAGCATCTTTCGAGAACAGGTTGCAAAATAATGGCTTATCACCTTTTTGCAAAAGACAATAAATTACCCTATTCGAGAGCCACTGAATGTTTCCTGTATTTTTCTAAACGTCGTACATTTGATTCGTTTTTTTTATAGAAAACAATGTCTTTAAATGGAGATCCTTAGGTAGCTTCTTAAATAATCAAATTTCATCTTTTGCAAATAAGGAATTTACAAGTCTTAAAATATTTGTTTGAATATTATATAATACAGCATCTCTCAAACCATAGATATATTGCTATAGACACCTCCTTATGACTTTAAGTTCTTTAAATACAATAACCGATAAAAAGTAAAAATATGTGCAATGTTTCAAGCACTACACAAAATAAGTTACTAATGACTGATTTTTTGTAACTCAGGGGCATACAGAAATCGCCCTGGTGTACTTTAGCAGACATAAGGTGATTTTCTCAATAGAAAATGCTTCTTTTTCAACCTCTTTATATGAACGAACAGCTTCTAAGCTTCAAGTATATTGTGGCCTGTTTCGTTTTCATACCGTCCATGAAAAAACATTGATGAATGCAAATTGTAAAATTACTGTTATATACTGTTATATAATTCTTTAAACGTAAACTGGCACAATTAGTAAATCAACTAAGGGGAAATAAAGGGGAATAATAATTGAATGGCATATTTTCTACTGAAAGATAAGAGTGACAAACAAAACTCTTAAGGCAGAAGACCATGATCAAAGAAGATGAACACAAATAGGATAATGGCACACAAAACACTTCATAGAAAATTGATTGTTTTATTGGGTTTAAACGCCACTTTCAACAATATTTCAGTTATATGGCGGCGGTCAGTTTTACTGGTGGAGGAAGCAGGAGAGTACGCGGAGATAACCACCGACCTTGGGCAGAAAACTGACAAACTTTATCATGTACGATGCGAGTTAAACTCAACCCGTTTTTGTATGTTAACTCACGCCTTATAGGTAATAGGCTACAGTGATCTGTACAGGTAAGTTAAAATCAAATACCTAGACCACTCGGCAACCCAGGCCCCACCGAAAAATGAAGATTAGATACGAACCTAATAAAAAATAAAGCTCAATCAATGGTGCCAATGAAGTGATTCTTATCTCTGCTCCACGATTAGCAGCAAATATTGGTTTTAAGAGTCATATAATTGTACACTGTGTGAGGAAAAATGATACCACAGTCGACTCCGCCTAAACTCAGAATAGAATATTCGTTTGCCTCGAGTATTCATATAGTTGATATGTAAAATGTGTAACCTGACTCGTTAAACCACGCGGTTTTATTCCACTGTACAAAATTTGTTGAGTACGTTTTAATTTCAACATTATAATTTATTTTGCTCAACAAAATTTGCATTAAAATGCACATCATCTTTTGATTTGTACCCCCGTGCATTCTATTTCTGTCGGGCATCAAACGTAGATCGCGTGTCGTAATTTCTTTGGATAACAATCCAAATGACAATTTATTTAAATTTTTCATCATCCTAAATATGTCTCTCAATATTTTTAATGCTATAGTAAAATTTGTTTCCTGTTAGATCAAGATATTTTGATTCTCAGCGAAATCTCATTAGTGGCGAAACTATGGCCATTTCAAAATGTCGAACGTAAAAACGCTAGAAAATGTGAGGACTCCAGGAAGACAAGGACAAATTGTTGAAATAAGAAAGGAAGTTTTTAATAAAAGTGCAACAATTAAAACTGAACATCGTATGACCTGCAAGGAAAAAGGGGGATTTGCAAAAACCCCGATGTAACATTTTGAGATCTGCCGATCATTGGGCGAAAAAATACTACAAGAGAATATTTCACGTACGAGTGATTTTTTGCAAAGAAAGTTGAATTTAAAGTTAACATGGTTCGCTTTGAGCGCAGTGATATGACGAACACAAGAAGTTTAACTTTTTCCTCAAATTCAATATATATTCAATGAAAAAAGTTAAGTACAACCACGATTTTTCCAGAATGACTAAGAATGGGATCAGTATATTAAAGAAAAACAAAAGGTTTATGTCCAAAATTAAAGAATGTCCTATAAGAACATAACATGGGCTGTAAAAAATATGGTAAATACTCCTAAGATGATTATCACATGAACCACAAGGCGATTTTGGCAGTAAAGCAAGTCAATTTTAATTATTGGTCATGACAGTTAAATAAATAATGGATACAAAACAGTTTCTCTTTAAAACTGAACTTATGTCCCTTTACAAAGTCATTAAACCATACATCAGTACTGAGTGTATCCACCACGTACATGAATGACGGCTTCAACCCTGCGTCTCATTCCTCCACTAGAACGTCGTTGTCTTGTTGAGCTAAATGCTAGCTGCCATTATAAATAACACTTCTAAATTCTTTATTTAAAGAGGATAACCTAATTGAATAAATCTAATTTTGATTGATTGATTGATTGATTGTTGTTTAACCCCAAGTCGGCAGTATTTCAGCCATATCGTGGCGGGAACATACAAAATATTTACTAAAAGTAAATCAGAAATAAGATA
>JAULBM010328965.1:0-13128 GCA_032357055.1 Geukensia granosissima
TTTGTCAAATCTTTATAGATAATGATGAAACTTGCTGAAAAGCTTCTCTAGGGCATATTGATATCATCCAGAGTTAAATGTTGAAAACAATAAATTTGATTTTTCTGCCTTCTGGGCCAATAATTGGACTTAATTTTTTCTCATTTATGGAGGTAAAAATTTTAAAAATTGGTACAGCTTTGTCAAATCTTATGAGATGTTGCAAAAAGTAGTTCAAATGCTTCTCTATGTTGAAAACATATCCTCCAGGATAAATTTTTGAAATTTTTTATTTCACAGTTTTACGTATTTTGACCCATCATTGGACTTTTTTTAAAAGTTTTGGTTAAGGTAAAAAAAATCAAAGTTTAACAATTTTGCCAGACCTTTTTAGATAATGGTGAAACTTGCTAAGGATGTTCTTTATGCTTAATTTATATCATCCAGATTGAAATTGGAAAAAAAATATTATTAAGTTTTCCACATTTGATGGATATTTGGACTTAGTTTTTTTCTTTGATACAAATATTGTGGAAAATGGCTCAAAAGCTTCTCTCCATTGCAAATATACCTTTCAGAATAATACTAATAATATTAAAAACTTTTCCTTCAAGTTTTACATATTCTAACCCATAATTGTACTTGTGCTTTTTTCAAAATTTTAAAAATAAATCCAATAATATAGAACACTTCATATACTGGCAATACTAAGAGAAGGCGAGACACCAGGTTCGGATGGAACTGTACGAATTTTTATTCATTTTATTTCTTATCAGGAGCATTGACTTTTCAGAAGTGTCCAGTTCAAAACTTATTAGTCCTTAGATGAAGACTTGCTTTATTTGGTACATAAGTGTATCATCAAACTGTGACATACACAGTCATGACTATTTCCTTGACCTATGAACTAAAGTTCAAATTAGGTTTTAAGCATTCTTCATTGTCTTCTTTTTCTCTTATGCTAAGCTTACAATATCTTCACCATTGGGGTATGAACACAAGACATCATGTCTTTTTACATGCAGTCATAACCTCGATTTTACCTTTGATTTCAGGTTAACTAAGGGTTTTTTCAGCAATCTGTGTTGTAGCAATGAAGTTGGACTCCAGTATTGGTTTGGTGATGGTCGACAGGAGGACGTCAACATAATTTTCAGACAATAAACCTTACAGTTCACAACTGATTGGAATAAAACTCTGGAACATTATTTCCTATTAAGTCAATGAAAACCCTATTGATTATAGGGACAATTCATCCAAGAACAATGTCACAGTAACCAAAAAAACTTTGAATTACGATTTTACAATAACTCCAAGGTTAACATACACATAATACATGTACATCGAAAATTTAAGAATAGTGTTATTGATTAAAATTAGAGATGTGGCATGATTGTCCATGAGACAACCATCCACCAAATTACAGTAGAATTTAATAAACTTCCACGGGTCCCACCATGGTCTACAATAAGCCACTGAGAATGCTATTAATCTTTGGAAAAATTGTCAGTGTTCAAGCTTAAATTGACAACGAACTTTGTTAAATTGAATAAATATTAATTTTCAGATAATAGAATTATATTTTTTTTATTCTGGGACTTTGCCACTCAAATGAAGTAGTATTACTATAGAAAAGGTAATATTTCAACAGGAACCCACAAATCAGCTAAAGCACCCCCCCCCCCCACATGTCATTCGATTTTTCGACATAAGTTAAACATTTTTGGACCATAGGTGTATCTTCAAAAGAACATTTGTAGTACATACTCATGATATCGATATGAAACCTTTAACTTGAATTATAAGTAAAAAAGCATTTGATTTGGCCTGGTCAGAATTTTCAGTCTTTTTCTATAAGCTACCATATTTGGACCACAGGTCATCATCACTAGGATATGTGATGCATATGATGATGACCTGTATTTTATCTTGAACTTTGGCATCAAGGTCAGATTACGGTTTTTAAGCATTCTTTGGTGACAGGGCAAGAACTCTTTGTCCTTTGACATAGACTTACCATATTTTGAGCGTAAGTGTATCAACATGACATAATATGTCTTGCCAAGTAACGACCTCTGTGTGACCTGACATTTAAACTCAAGACCAAAGTTTAGGTTTTAGGTTCTTTTAGCATTTAACATTATTTGTATTTATACAATAGTTTTATTACAAGACAATTTGAAGTGCACAGGCAAATTTGTGTACATCAATTTTCAAATGTGAGAGCTCTTTTTTGTATGTTAAACAGACACAGATGTTACGAAAATTTGGTGTTCTACCTGCGAAATTTTTTGTTTAAAATTTTGCATTTTATTTACTTTGACAATGTCTTATCTTTCTTACCTCAAATTGTATGAAGTTTTTATTTCTAATAATAGCCTTCTTCAAGTATTATATTTAAAGTATTAAGTACTTAGCATTCAATAAACACTCATTTCAGTGGTCAATTGAATACAATTTTAGCAAAGTTGAATACTTACGTAATTAAATTGATAACACATCAGACATTTAGATATCAGAATGTGCCAGCTGACACTTGTGTTAAATTTAAAGATACTTTATACAAATGATCAGCAATGAGCATACCATCCATGTCCATGTTTGCACATTTAATTGTCAGTAATTATCAGAAATGTGACAATTGTTATATGTTATTTACATAGATGCTAATGTAGCAACCAAACAAATATTGGAACACTGGCTGAAGTGTAGAAAGTATTATTGAATTAGTAAAAAGCGACACCTCCAGCTGATTTCATTTTTCAGTCACCCACTTCCAGCAGTGCTTTCAGCACTTTGATTTTATGTTTCAGCCAATCAGAAACAAGAATGGTCCACAGCAGCCATGTTTTTTTTTCTGATTGGAACAAAGTGGGCAAATTTTGTAAAGGATCCTCTATAGATGCTTCCTGTAAAGTTTGGTACTATTTAACCTAGTATAGCTGTTCCAGAGGAAATGATTTTTTTTGTTTCAGCTAATTAGAAACAAGAATTGTCCATGGTGGCCATGTTTATTGATAGACTGGCACGAAATGAGCAATCTTTATAAAGGACCTTATGATATGATTCAGTTTGGACCAGCGGTTTGAGAGGAGTTGATTTAAAAGTAAAAGTTTAGGCACAGACAGCGAACGTACAGACGCCAAATGATGGAAAAAGCACACATGGCATTTTGCCAGGTGAACTAAAAACACAAGGAACTGGAACTCTCATAATCAATCCCACATCATATCTCATACTAGGGATCAATGTGTCAAAATATCAAAAGAATTGATTCTCCACATTAAAAGATAAGCTGCAAAAACCCTTGTGTCCACAGACAAAAAGCGCTGATCATGACATTGCAATAACATTATACAACTGCACATGTTTTGCAGTCATATAAAAATATAGGAAAAAGCTTTTAATTTTGTTATTTTGATTTGTTAATATTAGCTTCTTTTCATTTATCATTGAAAGGTTTTTGCAAACAGAACTAGTTCTGAAATGTAAACACCATAAAGGGGCCAAAGGCACATTCCCATCAAGAAATAGAAATGTTAAGTATAGGAAAATAAAAAATACTAGTTTCCATCATAAATATTAGCACATAAACAACCTTTTTAGAAAGCTGAATACCAAATTTCAAATCAATCCATCCAATGGGAGCCAAGATATGTGCCAAAAAATTTGACAAACAAGGTGATATCAATATACCACACACTTATGGGGTATATTAATAGTTTTCACAATAAGCATGGTTAGATCTACAATTTCAAAAATTTAAATACAAAAATGCATTGGTCATCACTGAAAAGGGGAATAACTCATATCTTCAAAGAAAAATGTGTAACTAACTAGTTACAATGTCACCATTCATTTTTATGTTAAAAATTCAAATTTCAAACTTACATCAAACTGAAGGAATATGTGTAATAAAGTTTTCAGTAAAGTATATGATGTTTGTTGACTTTTTTTCCATAAAATTAACCTTTATAAACAAACACAATTTTTGCCATTTTATTTACATACACACATGAGGACTGAATGTGATAACCCTACATACTACCAACAAAAATTAAATATATTGGAAAAATATGAATTTTATTTAAATTATCCTGTGTTTTAAGACTACAAATAAGCTTTCTACAACTTTAAACACATTAATTTCACATTTGACCTTTTAAGTATAAAAACAGGAGATGTGGCATGATTGCCCATGAGACAGCCACCTACCAAGTGACAGTAGAATTTTAACTTCTACAGGTCCCATTATGGCCTTCAACAATGAACCAGAGTCCATACCATAACACTACTTATTTTATCCTTCAACTCTGTGCCATTGGCAATCTATTTCCAACGTTAAACTTCACTTCCCATAATTTTTGCACATTATTTATTCCAAATCACTTTTATATTTGGTTTATTTTTAATGTTTCGACCACAGTTCGCAAGTTTTTATTAAAAGCTAATACTTGCTTTTGTTTAATAATCATGATTAACCCGGGGAAATATTTATTTACTTCCGAAAGGAAGTTATTATTACCTTATTGCATACTAAATATAAACAAAGAAATATATGTGTTTGACTTCTCAATCTGCATCTTGCTACTTACATTAAGGTATTTGCTTCTTTATTTCATATTATTACTTCAAAGATGTTCCCTTTGACAGGAATAAATATTTGTAGAATTGTATGTTAGTGTAACAAGTGTTTAAAATGATACTAAAATGGACGATATTTCCGCATTTCTAGGAACAAACCAGTTTCTGTTTCATCATTGATATAGGACAACAATTTAAAGTCTGTAAATCGTCGTTAAATTTTAAATATTTATCAAAAGTTTATTTCTTTATCTTCGGTTACGATTGACAAATGGTTGTAAAGTTAGATAATTAACTTTCGGTTTTTCAATAACATAGCAAACTAACTACTTCATAATCTAAATGAAATGTTTCCTCATTTGTAATTTTTACAAAGAATTTTTGTTACAAATATGATTCATTTTTAAGTGTTACCACATGGATTATTCATACTTACATGAATGCAATCGTTAGCCATCGGACCAAGTATTACATGTTTTGGAGGCCTTGTTTCAATTAGTAAGTTGTTATCATATTTCGATATTTTCCAGAAAGATACCATTAATTTAATCTTTCTACAATTTGAATGAAGTTTAGTGGTTAAAGTTACGTGAGTTAGAAATGCCAGACAATTAAAAAATCTTCATTCAGCTGTGGGCTGGTGAAATAAATAAAATGTTTTAAAGCCGGCTGTTTTTTAAAACAAAAGAGGTTTATATATACAAATATGAGCGGATAATATTCTGATATGGTCCGGGATTTTAATGACCGGTAGATAACCTAAACATAGAAAAAATGAGTTTAAATCTGAAGGCAAATAATGAAGATTAAATTGTATTTTAATATATTTTTTATTCATTTCAGGTAATCCAAAAAATGGATAGAGAGGTAGCTCCTAATTTTTTTTTTCATTTTTACATTTACATAACTATCTAATAAGAAAATTTTTTTATATTACTTAGTTATTTTTCTATCTTAAATAAACTGATAGTTTTCAAACTGGTTTTACACCGTTTCTCATAGTTAATCAAGCAAAACCTTTATCAAAATCACACGAATTCCTTGACATACTACATATATTCATTTTAGTATATTATAAATGAAAATGAAAAGATATGGGCCAAATGTCAGAGGGACTGCACTATAACCCGAGAAAAACAAATTTACAAAAATAGAGGTATTCACAAGGCCTTCTACTAGGGTTGAATACCACTCTTTGTGAAAAGCTCTTAATCACTACAGATAAAAAATCGAATTCGTAAAATAATATTATGTACATTGCAAATTAACTGTAAATATTACATTCTATGAACATTTATAAGTTCCATTTCCATTTTTCCATTGTTTATTTTAGGCAAGACACTTACAACCGGATATACAGAAGCTAGAACTTTCACTCAAACAATTATTTCATCGATTGGAATGTGAAGAGTATGTGTTAAATTTTCATTTGAAATTCTATGAAACCTATTGTTGAAATGATTTAACATTTTTGTACATTTGTAACTTAAGATCATGTAGTACTGTTATGATACATAATTATAATTTCTCAGATGCATATTGAACAATGCATCACAAAATATTATTTTTTTAATTTGTATTTGACGCACTACATAAGGCCTCTTAGTTGATTGGCAACTCGTAAGCAGTGCTCGAAATCAAATCAAGACAAAATACAATAACAATTTATAAGCACAAACATCAAAACATTAACAAACTTTTAAATAATATTAGTCTAAACTAAGCCACATTTTAATATGATATAAATTTCATATAATGCACTGAAAATGAAACAAAATATATCTGTACTGTAACATTTGGTCACATTGCACTTTTATATTGCTTATATACGGAAACAATGTTGGGAATTTTGGGTATAAATGTCTTTATTTTTAGATAAGTTTTTTATGATATTTTGAATTAATTTTTAGAAGTATACTTGGGATCACTACTGATTATCATTTACCCGATTCTCATAAAATTTGGATTCAATCATGACCCAAATTATCCACTTAACCACAAATTCAATTTCTTGTTTCAGGGATTTCAGAGACATTACAACAAAACAAATCGGTAGTGAGTATGATTAACTCTTATCATAATAACTTCTTTGTGGTAGTATACCAAGAAGTGTTGAACCTTTCTATGAGTTGAACAACGAAGTTTTAACTTTGACATTGTCTGATTTAGGTTTACATTGTCTGGAGGCTAAGTTGGGTTTACTGAGCACCCTGGCACCACTAAAATCCAACTCCATATAGACTATTAACACATACGAGTTTTTAATATACTAGGGAGTCTTCAAATAAAATTCGAATCATCCATTTTAAAATTGCAATAGTCTGTATACACAAGATCAGAAATATGCATCGTAAGTTCTAGCATATGTTCGTTATATATAGATATTGTTGAGGGGGATATAAAAATTTATTAAATTATAGGTTTTCGCCTTTACGTAATCTGTACTCTGGCTTTTAAAACTTTGCTTCTGATACATGCTTTAAATAAATCGAAAAGCATCCTTTGTTTTGTAAGCTAGTGAGTCTTTGCATCATTTTCATGATTTATTAAAAATCATTAAACCTCGTTATGCGTAATAAATTATTATTTAGAAAAAGTTCAGTAGAAAAATTATGCCTTATTTAAGATCTATTATAGAATTTGAACAAATTGAGATACATTTTATTATGCGCCAGAATTCCAAAATTTTCTATTCTTTTAACGAATTTTTTGCACAAGGGAAATTCATAAAATTATCCTGTTTAGTTCGTAAAATCGGGTACCTGTAAAGTGAGAAAAGAAAATGAAACGAAAAGAAAACAAAACAAAACAAGAGAAAAGAAAAGAAATTTGTCAAAACGAAATGAAAACAAAAGAAATGAAAAGAAATCTAGAGAAAAAGAAAAAAATCTGAAAAAGAAAAGAAATTCAAGAACAATTTAAAGAAAAAAGTTTAAGAAACGAGATTTGAAATTAGAACCGTAAAATAGACATTTGAACCAATAATCAGTATAATAAATCAAGAAGCATCATGATTAATTTTGAGTTATTTGTGATTTGTGCATATTTTTGTATTCTCATTGGGAGGAGGGGGACCCAAACTTATTTCCAAACCCTCTCACACATGGAGGTCAAAATGGAAAGAAAACAAAGGCTACAGTCAAACTATAAGACCTAAAACAGAATTCCGTGTTTCCGGTAACCCGACCGACCCTATTTTTGTCAAAAAAAAATTTTTTTAATTCCGTGTTTCCGTTAACCCGAATGACCCTATTTTTGTCTTCCACGTTTCCGGCATTGATTTTTTTACTAAAATCGTCTTGCTTTCCGGAGCGGAGGTACAAAATCAATACTAAAATGAACGGCATAGGCAACATGGAGGGAAAAAAGCCTACCTACCGACCCTATTTTTGAATGAGACGTTATCGGAAACACAATTTTTTTTAGGCCTAATTACCATACAAGATAGACCTCTAAATATGTTGTGTTACTTTTGCTGATCAGTAAAACTAGATAGCCGCTCTAGATGGGTGTTGTTTAACACTGTCAAATATTTGTTCTCTTCAGATACTGTTTTGCCAATTGGATAAGACCTTTAAAAATATGTAAGGTTTTGGATTTCTTGACCAAATCTGATATGATTACGAACAATCAAGTTTAGAATTGTACAAAAAATCTCCCCTTTCCAAGTACAGCCCAAAAAATGTAATTCAGAATAAAAAATGAAGTCGGGTCTCATCACATTTGAAGTGAAATATCCATGCTACACCTCTCTTGCACGAAGGACAGGAAGACATCAAGATACTAGCTATATTTGTACAAACTCATAGTGAAGTATAAGGCACGGACCATTTGATTTTCTGGGGGCCTGTGTTATTTGGAAAAAAATTTCTGACCTTGTCCCAAAAAATAATCTAGCCAGCATCTGAAGAGAAAAAATATTCTGGTCCACTGCTTGACTGTTGGAAAAAAAATTTACCAAAGAAAATATTTTTTCGCTAAAGATGCTGGCCAGATTATTTTTTTTACAAAAATTAGGGTCAGAATTTTTTTCTAAAAATCCTAGCACCACCCCACCCCCCATCCCCGCGCCGCAAAAATCAAATGGTCATTCCCGAAGATTAAATATGATCTGACAGTATACCTGAAATATATTGATCAGAATTACACAGTCAGCTATAAATACACATTAACAGAAAGAAAGACAAAAAATATTATAAAGTCGAAAAAGTTGACTTGGTCAAAGCCAGATTATTTTTCATCTCTTTCAAACAAAGTCCAAATGTATATCTACCGTATGTAAATTCCCCCCCCCCCCCACATTTCTGTTGGATGAATAGATAGCATCCGCCCCCTTGTTTGTACACTTAAGATTGAATGTTTAGGTAATACACATGCAATAGCATATTAGTGTGCACATGAGTTACTGCTGGAGATTATACTTCAGATAAGGTCAATAAAACATTTTGTGTTGGGAATGAAGCATATCATTATTACCAGTATCATGTATGTCCATCAGATATAAGTTTGGGTCCCCTCCTCCCAATGAGAATACAAAAATATGAAAAAATCACAACTTACTAAAAATCAATTATGCTTCTTGATTTATTATATTGATTATTTGTTCAAATGTCTATTTAACGCTTCTAATTTTAAATCTCTTTTCTTAACCTTTTTTTTCCTTTCAATTGTACTTGAATTTCTTTTCATTTTCAGATTTCTTTTCTTTTTCTCTAGATTTCGTTTTTTTTTCTTTTGTTTTCTTTTCGTTTTGGCAAATTTCTTTTCTTTTCTTTTCGTTTCATTTTCTTTTCTTACTTTACAGGTACCCCTATCAAATCACAAGTTTACTCTATGCCTGCAACTATGTACAGATAACCATCAAATGAGTGACAAATTTAACACCCGAAGAAATCTGACCCTTCTCGAGGTTGTCGTCTCTATCGACCTTCCCCAGTTATCTGAACCTTCTCGAGGTTGTCGTCTCTATCGACCTTCCCCACTTTATCTGACCCTTCTCGAGGTTGTCGTCTCTATCGACCTTCCCCACTTTATCTGACCCTTCTCGAGGTTGTCGTCTCTATCGACCCGGCTTTCCCACTTCATCTAATCCTTCTCGAGGTTTTTGTCTTTATCAACTTTCCCCCTTTGTCTGAGTCTTCTTGAGGTTGTCGTCTCTATCGACACCCCTGTCTGACCATTTTCGAGTTTCTCGTCTCCTATGCCTGATCCTTCTCGAAGTTGCGGTCTCGATCAACTTCCCCACTTTATCTGATCCTTCTCGAGGTTTTCGTCTCTATCAACTTTCCCCCTTTGTCTGAGTCTTCTTGAGGTTGCCGTCTCTATCGACTCCCCCCCTGTCTGACCATTTTCGAGTTTCTCGTCTCCTATGCCTGATCCTTCTCGAAGTTGCGGTCTCGATCAACTTTCCCACTTTAACTGACCCTTCTCGAGGTTGTCGTCTCTATCGACCTTCCCCACTTTATCTTGATCCTTCTCGAGGTTGTCGTCTCTATCGACCTTTCCTCTTTGTATGACCCTACGGATTTCTATCGTCTCCTCTTTCTAAAGAATGTCTATAAAATCACAAGTTTGCTGGATGCCTGCAACAGTTATCAAGTTTTATGTACAGATATCCATCAAATGAGTGACAAATTTAACACCCGAAGAAATGTACCAGTCGGTGAGGTGAGAAAGATAAATGATAACTAAGCTTTGTCTATATCAACAAATCTAATAAAGAAAAGTCATAAATATTTTGATCTTAATTTTTTGATATGGTAAGAAATATTCTTGCTCCTGGTAACGGAAATGAATTCTTTAAATATTAACCAACTACCACATAAATGGTTATGATTTTATTTGTGAATCCAGCACTTCGAAATGGTGATGTTGACAAACGGGCACTTTCAATATAACACTATAGTAAAAAAATAAGAGACAATATTCTTCCGAAAATACCAATCATTTTAAACATCTTTCAGGAAAGGGAATTCCCCTCATATATTTTTATACAGGTTCATAAATTTACACTATTTTGGTTTTTTTTTCTTTTAAGGTGTGCATTGAAAATATTTGAAATTTTAGCAGAAAATGTGCCTAAATTGAATTTTCCCTTAGTTTTAAATATAAACTATTTCCTGTCTCTCGTTAACAGAAAAAATAAGAATTGACATAAAACTGTATAAAATTTTTAAAGTTAGGAATTCACGCATTTCGGAGAGTTTTTATCAACCAGTATTATTTTGGTTATTTAGAAAGAAATAAATTACATTTGAATATCATTACTTTTTATTTTGGGGGCCTTTAACAGCTTGGCGTAGGAGGTGTACATTGGCGTAGGAGGTGTATATATGCGTAGGAGGTGTATATTGGCGTAGGAGGTGTGCATTGGCGTAGGAGGTGTATATTGGCGTAGGAGGTGTATATTGGCGTAGGAGGTGTACATTGGCGTAGGAGGTGTGCATTGGCGTAGAAGGTGTATATTGGCGTAGGAGGTGTATATTGGCGTAGGAGGTGTACATTGGCGTAGGAGGTGTACATTTGTCCATTACTGAAGTCCCTATGGCAACATGTTGTAGATGTTCGTAATTTAACTTTTTGGACGAGGTGCTTCTGAAGTCAGTACCCCTTTTCATGTGCGCGGAACTTGTCGCTGAACCCTTTATGTTTAATCCGGGTTCAACTATATTTTGACTGCGACAGGTAACAGGCCCAACTGATACCATAGGAATCGACCAATTCTTGGCTATCGCAAAATTTAAGTGGGAGCAATCGATTTATCCTTATGGCAGCAATTTACACTTCATATAAAAGATATATCGAATTGATTATGACACATAGTTACCATCGACAGGGAAAGCAGGGATATTGGCATCTATATCTCAATGAATAGATCTTAATAAGAAGTAGATTTATTTATGTAAAGATCTACATTTACTTACCTTGCTTAAACTTGGAATAAACAGTTAAGACGATGTCAAATATTTAACAATAGATGAGATTATCGGCTACAGTCGAACTTACCACAAATTATCTAATATTTTCACCATAAAAAGGTTTAAAATATAAAGATCTATATATTCTACCCAGTGTTGACTTAGGGAAACAGTGGAAGACGATAAGTTTTACATTAAGTCAAATATTTTAATCATGTTAATCAGAGTAATCTTCCATTCTTCACTGTTTTCTAATAAGTCAAGTGATTATATAGGGCCATGTTTCCTCATCAACCAGACCTACCTCCTAGTGAAAGAATATAAATTTCATAATTCAATATTCCAAACTCATTATATTTTATATAGTAATTAATTATGGGAACACTGGAAGCTGTTGGAACCGAAATGCCGCAGGGTCTTCTAATCTAACCACCAATTAAAAGGTGTTTCTTGGTTCGTTTCATTTAAGAAAGCAACGAAACTACAAAATTTGGCGTCTGGTTTCTTGAACTTCTTCTGCATGCCAATTTTACAACGATAAACAGTAAAATAGAAATTATAGGTAATTCTGTAAATACTTTCCGGATAACGTACGTCGGGAATTACAGCGTCCGTCTTTTCCAGATTATTATCAGAATTAAATGGGATATGTCCTGGTAAGGTTAGGGGAGGGTACTTATAAAAATGATTTACCCCGTCACATACTTTAGATTTCTATCCATGATAGACGGAAATTATTTCATAATCATTAAGGCGAACAATTATAAAAATAGGAAATATGACTTGATTGTCCGTGAGGCAGCCTCCCACCAAATGACAGTCGAATTTAAACTTTCATATGTTCCATTGCGGCCTTCAACAATGAACCAGAGTCCATACCTTAACGGAAGCTGTAAAATGCCCGGATATACATTTCATTTTAATTAATGTACATTCTATATTGTGAGTTATAACTATAACGTGCATAGATTGTTTCGAATATGTTGGAAATACAAATGACACACGTGCATATTTTAAACCTGGGATTACTTTCACTCGTGTGATATAATCTAAAGCCTTAATAAATATTTTCAATATGTACAATGCGGTTAAGAACCTATTAAACTTAAGTTAACACACTTTTGGGCCACAAAATTACTAAATCCAGTGATCCGAAAAAAAGAGATGTCTTTCTTGGAAAAAAATTGAAGGATACACATGTGTATTCACAAATAAACTGATACATTGGGTAAATATGGGAATATTTAGTGTATCAAGATTCTTCCATACATGTCGCGTTTAAAGTTTCCAGTACAAAATTATTAAGCAATCAATTTTACATTATATTTTCAACAGATATATCATGACAGGGATGGGTATTTTTCGCAAATACCCCTCCCTGTCATGATATATCTGTTTAATTGCACAGAATATCAATTTTTACTTGACAACTGTTCTATGATTTCAGGCTTATTAAGTTCATTTATTTTTTCTTCCGTTTGTCTTCTGACATTTTTTACGTTTTGGAAAATATTCGGAACACTTCCGCTTTTCAAAATTAATTAATCGCGTTACGTTTCTTTATGCGATGAAGCAGAAACCTTCCGAATACATTTTTGGGATGCGACAGGCGAGGGTAAAAAGGAATATATTTTTTGGCAAATACCAC
>JAULBM010328975.1:0-13128 GCA_032357055.1 Geukensia granosissima
CATGAGCATGTGGCGGGGTTAAACCGGTTGGTGAGCGCTCAACCCTCCCCCTAACCTGGGACAGTGGTGTGACAAAATAACAATAATAACACACTATAAAAATCACTTTAAACAATATTTCAATCATAACAGAAGTGTTCATGTGTCTCTTGTTGTTTTTACGTTTCACAAGTGGAAAACGTTGACACCGTTTTGAAGAATTTCTTTTTTCTGATATTTATATAAATCAAAGATTTTGAATAAACAATCTGTTAAAATGGAAATAATTGTATTGTACCTTAAGATTTGAGGATGTAAATCTTAAATATACTGTCACACATATCTGTTTACCTGGCTATAATTCGCCAGGTAAACCTAATATGCCACAGTAAAATCCACAATTTACGTCCTAAAAGCTTACAATACAATACAGTTATCTGCTAAATCAACGTCCTTGTTCACTAGGTGACCCCAGCTCCAGTATTATTTGTTAAGCCCCATATTGAGACCAAATTTTAGATTTTGTGACACAATAATAAGCTGTAGCGAAAATGCAGTTTCATAATCTTCTTTTAAAATTCATTACCTTTTATTGTATACTTTTTGTCATTTTGACAAATTTAAAGGGGATATTTGACTACTTTGACAAGAATTTAAAATTTTCTGTAAAAATACTCAATTTTTGGTGGTGTGTTGTTCAAAATAGATACGATCCCACAAAAACATCACGAAGATATTTTTAACCAAACATTTGTACTTGATAGATCTTTAATTGTGCAAAGTTTACTTGTGATGTTGTTGTGCAATCTATATCAAAATGAAATAGTATTAATTTCTTTGTATTTTTGTATTTAAAGCATTTTCAATGTGTCATGTGACCATTGCAGAACTATTTAAACTAAAAATTCTGTTGGATTTTCTTTTTATATATACATTATTCAATACAAAAAAATAATAGATATAAGCAAATTTTCATTTTATTAATCAAATTCTTAGGCCAAAAATGGGCCTTGATGACCCTCTTACTTTATAAACAGATAAAATCATAGCTTGCATTATTTTTGTTGAATGTCTAAATTTCAGATTTCGGAAAATAGCACATGCTTTAAAAATTGAAGACTGTGATGAAGCCATCAAAGCATTAGGAGACCACAAAATTTGGAAAGAAAACCGGATGTTAAGGGAATGGTTCGAAAAGCAATGGCTATCTGAAAAAAAGGTTAACAAAATTAACAAAATTAAGTAAAGGAATCTATGGAACTTACTTTTATTATATTAAAATATGAAGCATTAAAGCCTTATTTCTGAGAATGGTGATAATATTATGAGATTATTTTTTTTGAAAATGTTATACTACAGGCTCCTACATGTCCTGGGAGACAGTATTCGCTCACCTGGTATACAGTTGCCAAGATCAAGTTGACATTTAAACCATATGATTTAACTATGGTTTGAATACAGTGAGCCATTTTAGATATGAAAATTATGAAAAGAAATGAGCAAATAATTCTAGACGAGATGTTTTACCTGTCCTGAAGATGCCATTCTAATGTGACGAAACTAGTCGATGAATAAACCTATCAGCAGGTGGCAACTGAGAGTGTTGTTGGTTTTATTTGACAATATTAAGAAGATTATTTATTAATTGAATTTCAAATAGGGCCCAATATAAAATTAAGTTTAGCTGTAACAGCCATCTTAGTTCGTCGGTGGGCATGCCAGATATAATTTAGGTAGAGGACCAACATAAGACAATTTCACTGGAGTTTGGTTCCAATTGGCTGAACAGTTTGCAATACAGTTTCAGACAAGAAAGATTTAAAATAAACTTTCCATTGCCTCTGACATATGTTAAACAAAGTTTGGCTGATGTGACCAATCTTGGATGGAGGTGGGATCATTGGATATAATTCTGAAAGAAGATCATCTATTAAAAGACTATTCCACCAAAGTTTGGCATACATTGGCTTGACAGTTTTGGAGAAGATGATTTTTATAAACACTAACCCCCTTTTTCTTTTTTTTTTTTTTGTTTAGTATGGGGGCCATATTGGTTTGCCATTGGAGACCCCAGATAAAATTCTTAAAGGGGACCATCCAAGGACCATTTAATTCAAGTTTGGTTCAGAGGTTTTAAAGGAGAAGATTAAAAGTGAGGTGTTGACAGAGGACGAACACCAAGTGATGAGAAAAGCTCAAATGGCCTTGAAGGCTAGGTGAGCAAAACATTGTAAATCTAAGGCCTTAATCCTAATAAGGGTTTGATACTTTTTACAATTTATTTAAGATAGAATTTATTATTCTCACTTCCTGTACTTTATGAAGCATGAAACATGTATAAACTGAACACAACTTGTAGTGAACATTTGTTACATCTTTAAATGTTTTCTGTTTAAATCATTCTTAAAGTCCCAGTCTAACACATGAATTAAGTTACCAAGGTACAGAATTATAAGGGTTTGGTTTAGAGGTTTCACTGTTAACAGTTTACAGCTGTTTATCGTTTTTTTTTTCCCTGCTGAATAAAAGCAGGCCAGTTTAAGGGTTCATCTAGTTAATTGTTGCTGGAATGTCTTGTCTTTAACTATTTTTATCTCAACAATCATGGTAATGAACATATCTTCATGATTAAAATATTTATTGCAGAGATGGGCAATGGCATATCGTTTGCAATCGTATAACATAAGAATTACTACAACAAATGGATTAGAGAGAAAGCACAGAGACCTAAAGAAAAAGTACCTGATCAGTTTTAGTGAAGGCAGCATATCTGGTCTTGCCTCAACTCTGGTCAAAGAATTTCTTCCAGATTCCTATAAAATGTAAATAAATCATATAATAAACAAGCAGATTGAACATGAAATAACTTATTTCTAGCTTCTATTAAGACTTTCACATAATTTTTTCCCTAAAACTTAGAATTGAGTCTTCCCCAGAAAACATGTGTCACCTGCTTTTTATTTGCTAAGAAAGGCAAACAGTGTAGGCAACAAGTGGTTAGGGAGGATTAACAGATTAGAAATGATACCGTAATATGATGGCACAAAAAACACAAATTTGGTAAAGAACCACCTGCTTACATTCCTGCTTACTTTGGTTGAAATCTGTTTAATGGTTTCAGAGAATAAGATGTAAATGTGAAATTCCTGTAGGGTTCAATGTTAAACTAAGTTTTGCCATGGCGGCCATTTTAAATTTCTGATCGGCACAAAAAACACAAATTTGGTCAAGGATCAACTGATTAACATTTCTGCAAAGTTTGGTTAAAATCTCTTCAGTTGTTTCAGAGAAGATGATGAAAACATGAAATTCCCATAGGGTTCAATGTTAAACTAAGTTTTGCCATGGCGGCCATTTTGAATTTCAGATTGACACGAAAAACACAAATCTGGTAAAGGTCAACCTGCTTAACATTTCTGCAAAGTTTGGTTTACATCTCTACAGTGCTTTCATAGGAGAAAATTATTGAAATTCATCCCCCATTTTTCTTTTTTTAACCGGGTGGCCATTTTGTTTGGACGTGGGGGTCATTTGACATTATTTTATTAAAGGACCATTTCAGCCAAGTTTGGCTGAGATTGGCTCAATACTAATTTCCAAAATTGTTGAACCAAATTTTAATTTTGTCTGCTTATTACCCAAAATGCAATTCATCACATGAGCAGTATTCACATTTCACAGAAACAACCAATTAACACGATTTGTACTTGTCCGCTACGTGTGGCCAGGTAAACTCAATTTGGGACAGTAAAATCCATGATTTACGTCTTCAAAGCTTACAATACAATACAGTTTTCTCCTAAATTTTTATTTATTGATGTGTTTCTTAATACTGCAGGTACACAAGCTACAATGTGCAAAGTCTGGACATCTGTAAAAAATACTCTGCACAAATTCCAGAATTTTTAAGAAATCGTCCAAAAATGATGGTTGAACATTGCATTAAGAGACTGCCACCAAATGTCAACTTTATACCTGCCAATAATTTCACCAAATTGGGAAACAACACCATCCAAGTGGAAAGTGCCGACAGCAATCAAAACTACACCATTGAGGTACAAGACGAACCCAAATGCTCCTGCGATGACTGGTTGAAAAACAGAATGCCATGTAAACACCTTTTGGCAATGTTTTCGACTGTTGAAGGCTGCAGCTGGTCTGACATGCCTGAAAACTATACCAACTGTCCTCATTTCAACCTGGACCCCACAATATTGGAGAAAGCCTTACCAATAATCAATACTACGTTACCATCAACTCTGTCCAATGTTGAACTTGACATTGCAGAACCAGTGGAAAAGAGAGAGGTAGAAGACATTGTCCAATCATCAGAACAATATGATCATGTAGGTTCCAGTCAATTAAGGAATAAATCCCTAAACATCTTAAAAGACATTCAGAATCATATCTTTTTGATTCAGGATCATAAAAACCTTGAAACACTATATGAACATCTACAGGAACTAAAGAAAACCTCAGAGTCTTTTGTACCACACGAAGCTGGTCTTCCCACGTTAGATACAGTAACAACCGAAAAAAGAAGAAAAAAGTACATACCTTTACCACCAAGGAAAAAATTCAAGAACGTAAAAAAAATGTCTTCAGTTAAAACTATTTCAGACAGAGGTGGGGATGAACATGTTATAGTTGAAGGTACTTTTGACCTACCTGAGGAAGACAACGAAATAGAGAAAAATCCAGGAATTCCAGAAATTAATCCAGTACTGATGGAAAGTGAAAAAGGTTTGACATTATTTCGAACATGATGTTAAAAATTAACTGCCATAATGAATTTCATATTTCTATCTGCGAAATGTATGCAACAAAAATTCGTACGGTTCCATCGGAACCTGGTGTCTCACCTGCTCTAAGCATTGCCAGTGTATGAATTATTCTATATTAATTTTTTTTAATTTCGAAATTGAATTCTGTATGATATAATTATGATCAATATGCTGTAGAGTAGCTTTTCAGCAAGTTTCAGCATTATCTATAAAGATTTGACAAAGACATTCAACTTTGAAAAAAAAAAACATAACCTCAGGGTTAACCAAAATTCATGCAAAATTCAGACTAAGCCCAGTTTTCCGTCAAAATACGGAAAAATCTAAATTAATTCATTCAAAATTTCAATATGGATGAAATATTTTGAACATAAAGAAGCTGCTGAGCAAGTTTCACTAATATCCATAAAGATTCGACAAAACTATGGGAGTTTGAAAAAGTGTGGACGCCGCCACCGCTGACGGAATTTGGACTGGTATGTCACGCCTTCAGCGACTTTCGTCGCAGGAGAGACAAAAAGTAGTTGTTAAATGGTTTTGTATACCGAGATGATATCAACAGCTATACAAACGGAATTATGCAGATTTGAAATATGAATATATTCTACAGAAATCTGAAACGCTTGCCACGAAATATGTATGCTGTTTGTTATGATAAAGTTTTTTCCAAGATCTTTTGAAATTGTCACCATCAAATTTGTAATGGAGAAACTCTAAATAGTTATAGGTAATATATATGTTTTATTTTAAAAATACATGTATACTGTAACTCATGTCCATCATTTTAAAAATTATCAAAAGCACTCCACAAGTTCAATCAGTTTTTTTTCACTTGGCCTTTAATAAATTTAAAGTGCATTATACATCCTTATTTGTGACAAGGATTTATCATTCACTAACACACTGGGATATGGACAGATGGATAAAACAACAGCCAAATCTTCTGTAGGTTATAAAAACTATGATTCAAAAGAAATTTTAAAAAAGGACAGACAAGACCATGGCAAACAAAAAAGAAAGAAAGAAAGACAAATACAGATCACACAACACAACACTGAAAACTAAAGCTGGAGTAACACGAGCCCTACAAAAACAAGGGTGAGTTCAGGTACCTCGTCATAATCAATGTTAGTCACTCCTGGTAAAGGAACAGATTTGTATTTTCGACATTGAGAAGATATCCATTGACATATGTGAAATGGATATCTTATACCGGTCAACCAAATCATAATTTAAGTAATGAATTACAATACCTATAATTGTATGTTTGCCTTCAAAAGTTTATCATACCTTCTGAGTGGAATCATGACTTGGTGGCATTGGTAAAGGTCTTTGTGGTGGCATTTCAAACTGTGATATTGTTGAGTCTGGTACACTTTGTCCAATGACTTTTTGTGCTATTGTCTCCTCACTAAATAAAGAGTCACTTGTTTGCCCATATGATTGTGATGAGAATTCCTGCCCTGAACGCGCAGACTGTTGTGAATATGATGGTTGTGTGTTGTCGGTTTTCTGTGATAATGAAGGTGGTTGTTGCTGCTGATGAACCTCGCCAAAACCTGAACTAGAAAATGGCTGTGAAATACCGCTTTCTGTCTGCCTTGATTGTGGTCGACCTGGCATTGGATGGGCTGCCACTACTGCTGGGTCCATGTGAGGGGCTGAAAAAAATAATACATAAAAAATGTATGTTTTATACAACTGGATCCAGCATCATACATCAGACATAGCTATTAATATATATTTGTAATTTCTTTGTTCACAGTTACTTTTTACGTTACACAAGGTAATTCTGTCATTATATAATTCCTCTTGATATAAAGTTCAAGATGAATATTTGAATTTTTTGCAGCAAGACATACATGTACATGTACACCATTATCTATCATGCATTTGATATAAAAATTACATATTCAAATGAACTTTATTACTTTTCAAATGAGCATGATCAAATAATTTTATATTCATAAAACTTCATTAAATTCTACATGTATGTTATATATATATATTATGCTTTCATTGCCAGCTTGCCACCAAAACATATCGTCTTGCAACTGCTAAAAACTAGAAAATGACCAGCAATATAAAATTTTCCAAAATCAAGATATTCCAGGAGTGACAATCTCATTAGCTACATGAATCAGTACTGTACTGGAGGTCATGGACAAAGCTTTAGAAACTTAACATTTTAAGTCCTCAAACATTGTTAAACATTTCCTTCCGATTCAATTAACTGCAAACATATTGAATATTATTGCATTGAACAGCAAGTTGTTATATAAAATAGTCGAACCTGCATTTAGAGGTCACCAAAGGGAAGATGTCAAATTGGCTGCTTAAGACAGGTGGCTGCTTATTCAAGGTTCTATTTGACTGAAATATTCATGAAATGGAAATTGAAATGCGGCTGTTAAAACCAGGTTATTGCTTAATCAAGGTGACCTCATCAGCAGGTTTGACTGTAATTTTTTTTTTTTTTCAACAAAATTTTTCAGGATGAGAATGAGGCCATCATTATGCTATTTTTTAAGTACTGGCAAAAATTAGATATTCAACAATTCAAATTTCAATCCATTTATAAGTGAATGTTTTATCTGATATGTGACATATACAATGTGGCTAAATATCCTAAATAAAGTTTATTACACACTTCAAGTTTATTACACACTACAAACAATACTTTGTAGAATGGTAACCATGACTACAAGTGAGTGCTATACACAGCAAACCAATACTTACAATCCAAATTGGTTAACTGCAGACTTACACCTAATTTATAAATCCACTCATTTAAATAGGTAACATTTTGTAACAATTAAATGGAATTTTTAATGTCTTCTGTAAATTAAGAAATTATAGTACCCCAAACGAATTTTGCCACAACAAAAGTGAACCTTAATCAAAAGTTTTACAGTGAAATACATCATATTTATATATTGTTGGAATTCTAATTTTTTGCCACAGTTGAAGATGTAGCTAATTATTCATTTTTACTTGAAATAAAAAATTTCCCAATAGGGCGTAATGTTAATTTTTTTCAAATATGTAAATTTGCTTCATTTTGATGGTGCAATTAACTAATGGTCTCCGGTAACAAGACATGATAAAAATTTTATTTTTTATTTCTTGTGGTTTTATGACTGATAAAAGATGAAATTTTAGGAATAAAGTTGAATTATATTCTGGTTATAACACTAAACCAGGATATTGATCTTTGAAAACATGCCATTTTGAGCCAAATTTTGTTAATGTCAAAAATTTAACATAGAGAGGGGTAATGGGAAATTTTTTTGATGCTGAGGAAAACTAAAATTTTAACTTCAGGATGAGTTGCGGCAAAAAAATTAAATTCCAACAATATATAACATAACATACCTCATAGCTGTACTTTCGATATATTTTAACTTATGTTGTGGCAAATTTCGTTTTGTGTACATTGATACAACTTTTTTTGTGTGAATTATACAAGATTTCGAAAGTAGTAGGCACCATAAGCCCCACATTTAGCCCAAATTATAGATTTTAAACACAACAATAACTTTCTGACATGCTGTTTAATGAAAAAACTTTAATAATCTATAACTTATATTTTTGTCATACAGCATGGCACATTTAAATGTAACACTTTCTGCAAAAATATGAAATTTTTGGAGGCGTTTTATTTAAAATAGATATAACCACACAAAAAACACATAAAGATATTTTACTTACATGTTACAATTGCACTTGAAAGGTTTTTAATTGTACAAAGTTTGGTTGTGATGTTTCTGTAACATCCATGTCAAACAGACAAAATGCATCAAATCAAATAATTCCTTCATTTTTTTTCACAATTAAGCAATTTATATGTTCCATATGACTTATAGAACCAATAAAACTGAAAAAAACTGCTGGATTTTCTTTTTATAGACCTTTTTCAATCAGATAATATGGAATAATTGATATCAGTCCTGCTCATTTTTAACCAAATTGTTGGACTATCGTGGCTAAATGACCCTTGTCCTTTGCTAGTTACTAGGGTGTGACAGAAATCATATCAATCAATCTTGCAGTCGTTGACAGTAAAGGGTTTTTTCTTCTTCCACATCTAAATATGGTGCCTTAAGTAGGGTACCTAACACTTAAGGGAAATAACTCTGTAAATCATCTAGACATTTTAATCATATATCATTTTATACTAAAATGAATGCATCTCTGTGGTCAAACTTTTGATGATAAAATTGGTACATATCTACAGAAATTATTCCAGTAAAATGTTTAGTTGTAATTTCATTAAATTCATCACTTTTCTTTTTTTGTTTAGAGTAAATGTCAAAACAAAATATAAAGCAAATAAAATAATTGACATTTAGTTAATAAGCAATGGTGTTCAGTAACCCCTAAACTTGGTAAAAGTTTAATCAAAATCGACAAAGCAGGTAAGGAGGAGTTGTTCTCAAATTTAAGAATAAAACTTTATTTTCCATTAAGAATTCTGATTTGACAGCCTTTATCAAGAAAACTATCTGGTGTATATAAGATATCCAGCAATAATAGAAATGACAGCTGGATCACTAATCATAAAATGATCACAAAGGCAAGGGCATAAAAATTTAGTAAAGCTGTTTTTACTTTTAGTGTGAAAATCTTTCTTATTCCAATTCAAGTTAAATGTACATTGTATTGCAATGGAAGTCTCAAGATATTAAAATCAGAGTTATTCTGTGTTCCCAATTAGGTAAGAGCATGCATGCTAAACAAAGGGGTCAGCAAAATTTGTCATACAGGCAGGAAAATGTCCAAAATATCTTACATTCCATATCAATTGTGGATTCTTGTAAAAAGTTGAAGTTTCCCTGGACAGAAGATACAATTTCTTGGAATGGTCGTTGCCGTTGGAAAGAGACATCTTGTTGAGTTGTAGTTGGAACTTCAGAGAAGAATGAATCTGGGTCCTGTAATTCATTTATTGAAGAGGGTCCATTTTCTGTTGTACCTGATATTTCTGGTTGATGTTCTGTGGGTTCTGGTGGCAATGCTGACTGAACCTCAGCTGAATCAGGTTCTGGAATTTCCTGGGAGTTAACCACAACAAATTCTTGTTCAGTGCCACATTCTTCCGATTCCTCTTTCAGAGCTCTTTCAAAGTAACCACAGTTGCTGACATCATCAATCAACTCTTTCAATGCCTTGTAAGTTGTTCCAACCACTTCCTTTTCCTTGGCATCAATCAAGTTGATCACATGTTCTCCTGCAGCATTCAACTGAGGTTGGTAGTCGACCCCTGGTTCTCGAGAAGGATTGATCAGCTTGTATAACTCATCTAACTGGTTTAAATTCTCCTCAGATAAAACCTGACAAGAGAAATAGTTAACCATTGTACAACAATAATGACATGCAATAAAAACTAAAGTGGGATGGCTAAAAACTAAAAAAATTGTGCCAAATGCAAAAGAATATGATGAAACAGTACTGGTAGCTATAAAAAATAAATTTCAGAAATGCGTTCCTGTTGGCTCTATCACGACCCATTTGCCCTCAGCTGAAAGCTTGGAGCCCTCTTTGACACTGCTTTCTACTGCCTATATTTATAAATATAATAAAAACCTTGTTTAATGGGGAAAAAAGTTTTAAGAGACTGGACCAATCCCCTCACCATGTTATTTCTGTTTCCACAGATGGAAACTACTTTTTCTACATATTCAACAATAACAGAGTTTCTTCAAAGGAACATTTAACACACTATGTCTAAAATATCTAAAGACCATAAAAAATACTTTGAAAATTGTATAATGGCATATATTTATTCGTGAAAGAAGTGTTCTTCAATATGCAAACTAACCACAGCTCCATGTCTGCCTTTCTGGAAATCACTGCGGACTTGTTCTGAACCCAAACTATCTAATAGATTCTGAACCCTTAACATTTCCTTCACCCTCTTTAGCTCTGCTGCCTGACGTTCTAAACGCTCCTTCTTTGCTTGCTTCTTGTTGAACTTTTCAGCCTACAATAAGTACAAATAACTAAACCTACTGATAGCTTTGATTGATTAAAATGAGACATAATAAGAGCCATTTCATTATACAGTAGTTACTTAATTTGGTCGTTTGCAATAGAAAGCTTTTTTGTGTAACAGATAAGTGGGATGTGACATTGAGAATCTTACTTTGTTACCTATTGACCATTGTATTTTGTAAAATCAAGATAGTTACACCTTCAAATTTTGAGTCTTAACTATTAAAACAAGGACAATTTTTTTCTCCACTGTATCCATATTTCATAAGCAAGTACCTCTTCCTAATCTCTTACACCACAAACAAATGCAAGGGATTTTTATATGTCAAACACATTGTAATTACAGATAGTAATATTTTTGTCCAACAAGTTCCTCTTTTATGTCTTTATGTCTATATACTCACATCCTGACAAATTGCTGCAAACTGTTTCTGAAGTTCCACAGCAAAGATCAGATTTTGTTCTACTTCACTGTACTTGTCTACAGCAACCTGTAATAGAATTAGGTTACTTTAGGTAAACCATAGTTCTTTCAATAGAATTCATCATGACAGGTATAGCATGAGACAGACTAGTTTTAAATCAAAGTTCAAGCTAGCCCCGAATAGAGGGGCACAGCACCCCTCTGTTCTTTATATTTATGAGATACTTCAGTGAAAACGAAATGTCGTCGGACAGATGGACAAGTCCGGTAATGTCACTTCCGGTCCGGTAAACTTTGATATATTTCCAGACCGAATGTCCAGTGTCTTCTCCGGTGGCGACTCTGAAATTTCAGTGCACTTAGCGCCCTCTATCGACTACTTCGTTATCGTTTAATAGAGAAATTATTTTCGGTCTGGTAAAAGATGGTTTGGTCTGGTAAAGTTTATTAAATTACCAGACCAAATGTCCTGTAATAATTTTTACATTTCGCAATCACTGTACTTGTAAAACAGCTTAACTTAAATAAAGGAAAGCAAAGCTGGTCTTGCCTTAAAATAAGATAAACAGTCTAATTAGGCTTAATCATGTTAATAGGAGCCAAAACAGCAATTTATTTGGTATTTCTAACATATTTTCAATTTCATTTGTGTCCTTTTTTTTAAAGCTGAAACCATCTGCACTTAAATCATAGCTAGTACAATGTTAATTATATCATTTTGCCATTTTCGACATTTTATTTCAGTTTTCTTTTGTATCTTTTGGTAAAATTGCTTACTCAAATGAAAACAGAGGCTCTGAGGAGCCGAAATCGCCAACCTGGACTTCCAATAGTGTCCTGTTAATTTATAAAACAAATTGGGGTGATACATGTAGAAATCTTGTTCAGCCATCTTAAATAATGGATCAAAGCAGCAAATACCAGTTTTAATGTCTTTGGTTTGACCCAGTCGGGGATTGAACCTACAACCTTCCACATTTGAGGGGACGCAGAAACACAGAATCAAATCGTAAACAACCAAAATAGTGGCAATTTTTGAGGTCGAGAGAAAACATTCACTGAAAGAACTACCATTATTTCCATCCTTTCTAAGCATGTCAGATTATATTTAAACGCCAACAGCAACTTGCAACATGGATATTATCTATCAAATACAAGGTTTAGGAAAAAGAAGTTGGATTCTAGAAAAATTATTACGATTAAAAACGATTACAGTAACTTTACATCTTAATACCCGTGGTGACTTATAACTATAAGGATTGATTAGTTAAATAAAAAGACATATTTCTGCTTAGAGGTGGTACATGTACTTATTCTATACAATCCACAAATTATTGGTGATCATTTCCATCCCAGTTTTCTCAAGTGACTCAGTCTCAAAGACATAATCTGCATCAAGTTCCTTTAGTATTTTTATTTCTTTTCCTTGTAATGGTTTGTTTGTTATAATGAAACAAGACACTATAGTCAAAAAACCATAATTAATGAAACTCAACTTCATTACTAGTTTTATTATCATTGTAAAAAAAATATATATATCAATTTTTAAACACAAAATACCCTCTTGCTCAAGTACCACTTCTCCCTTTTCCTCCTGAAAGGGAGAAGTCACTTCGCCCATTCACTGAATCCTTGATTATGCCCTGGTTTCAATCCTTTTTGTTTTTCTCTGGAAGATTTTTGTATGAATATCACATAGGGTACTATGTTTAACCGATGGATTTCATATAGACTGAGGTCTAAAATTGATCTATCTCATGTTTTTACGTCACATTATTTTTTTACTGTTTTCTGGTCTGTTTGTTTGTTTGATTGGGGTTTAATGCCACTTTCAATAATATTTCAGTCATATCGCGGCGGTCAGTTTTATTGGTGGAGGAAGCTGGAGTACCCGGAGAGAACCACCGACCTTGGGCAGGTAACTGACAAACCTTATCACGTGCGATG
>JAULBM010328986.1:0-13127 GCA_032357055.1 Geukensia granosissima
CTTCCGGAGCACCTGAACTCACCCTGGATTTTGTAGGGTTCGTGTTACTCCAGCTTTAGTTTTCAGTGTAGTGTTGTTTTCTTTGTTTGTCGTTCGTTTCATTTTGTTGGTCATGGTTTTTTCTGTCTTCCAAATAAAGGTTTCTGTCTGCCCCTTTGGTATATTCGAATTTCGTTTAATAAACAGGCACACCATACGGTCAAACTTGTGTTTAAATGAAGGAAAAGGGTCTGTTTTAAAATTTTATAGTTGTCGTAAAGACAAATTCACACCTCAACATTACTGTCTTGGTTGTTTTTTAAATATACAATATAAGTATATAATTCTGCATTTTTATAAACTGTTGAGTGTACTGAGCGTATATTTGCCAATGAAACTGATATTGGAAGCTTAACACGCGAAAATACAGTAGGGTATAAAACCCTTAAACGATGGTCTTTCAAATTCAAAATATGGCAAACATGATCACATGGATAAAAAATGTTTAAATCCATTGAATGTTTTCTATTCTGTCAATTGAAGTGGTCCATTGAATGTTTTCTGCGTTATAGGTGCCAAGTAAAACGTTTAAGAAAATTCGATGCCAGTTTTGAACATGATACCGACCGTTCGCATATCAATTCATTAGAACGTGTCCGATCAATGCTGAACAAAATCAACTCGCTAAATTTAACCTCAGAATGCTTATTTGAAAATTAAACCATATTATATTACACATATTGCATCATCTAAAGTCTACTCAATCTTGTATTTAAAAAAATTGAAATTATGGGCTTTTAATTACACGAAACACTTTTGTTTACATACAATAAAAATATTTTTGATGTCTCTTCTCTAGTTTATGGAATTATAAATAGGGGTTATTCAGCCGTCAAAAAATTATATCAAGTGTGTAGTGTCAATGTTCTCCATTTTGGAATTAATTCTTAATTTTTAACAATGTCTGAAGCTACCATCTACAGCAGAGAAGAAACTGAAAAATGTAAGCGGAAAACTAGTGATAGACTGACAAAATTAATTGTATAAATAAATAATCATGATCATCCAGTCAAAGGGCAGTGACTTGATGTATTGCGGTTCTGAAGATGATGATTAAAATTGTAGAAAATTTTTACCGCATATGAAGAAAGTTAGGTACGGCTCGAATTCGTCCATTGTATTACATTGTCGAATATTGAAAGAATATTCCGGATTTATGACACGTCCAAAAAGATTGATTTTAAACATAGAATTCTATTTAACACTCGAATCTTAACCGATGGTAAGTTTTTTAAGATGTGAGAAATTCTTTATATCTATTAAAGAGCAGCAATTCAAATGCTCCTCTAATGCGAAAATTACCCAGGTTTATTTTTGTCCCAAATATTAAGAAAAGCACAATATATTTATATCGAATTGTGTGCATATTACATTAACAGGCTCTGATGTTACAACAAACACCATATACAAATGTATTATCTATAGACATTCCGTTGGACTGTAGATTGGCGTTTTAAAATTGAGTTGTAATTTTTGTAAATTTTGGAGGGGGGACACAACATTAAAAATACAAAAAATGCGATCATGTAATAGTAATTAATTAAAAACAGAAAACAGTCTTTTCTATTTCTATAGTACTTGATTTGCCTTACCGTTGTCTTTACAGAATTGCCGCACAAAATGTTCACTGATAAAACATTTATTAAAACATTTGATATTAATTCCACTCTTAACTTACCACAACAATCTTGTCTTGCATATATGTCTACCCGAGAAATGTTGTAAATGTCTCCTAGATCAATCCACAAATAAGGGGCTCTCTCTTGCATACTGTGACTAAAAGTTGATATCTCTCCATCTACAGCGGATTCGGGGACAAAATCTGCCAAAGTTGAACTAGTTCCTACGCTTTTGTAGAGAGTCAAGTTTTTCATTTCATGTCCGCCTACAATAGAAAGGTTACGTCATTTAATATCTCTCTGTCTTATTCCGAATTACATGATTACCTATCATACGTACATTTGTACCATCAACACTTCTAAGCAAATAACTGAAGAAAGGAAAACGCTTCTAGTAAATTCTCTGTTTCTAGAAATTAAATTTTGCATAGGGAAAAATTTTTTGATCAGATTTTGATGTTTTCTTCAAAATCATTCAATTTGAAAAATACAACAGATTTCCTCAAGTTTTTGAGATAAATAGGGTCAACTGATCACTGATCCTGCAATAATAATGTATCTAGCAGTTTAGTGTGTCTAGTATTTACTGTGTCCACCAGACTAATGTGTCCAACATTACTGTGTCAAGTACATTAAAGTTTTGAATTAGGTATTGTATTTGTAATTCTGCATACCTTTTGTTCTTTTTTATTTGATTTGATTGTTGATTCATATATATTTATTTACGAGCATGTATATGTGAATAGCTGTTTGTCATTTATATCTAGGAAACAGTTTAATATAAGCTTTAAGCTTGTTTCTTAATCCTCTCTGTATCATAGCCCATGTTGATAATTTACTTGTACAATATTTCAAATAAAATATGTTTAAACTAACGTTTCCATCAAAACACTGTGTTAAACTTATATATTACAAATATCTACAGGTTGCCATATTGCCTTCAATATTGGACAAACATGCATTCCATAAAAAGGCCACAAAATAAAACGCGATAACCCCCAAATATAACTATAACTGGCCAAACAAGTACTCAATGCAAAACAAACACAAAACCAGCAACATCCAGTGGATAACAGGTTCCTGACTTGGGACTTTCAAAATTGCGGCGTTGTAAAACATGCCTGAGAGCGCTTAAACCACCGCAGTGGGTTGAAAAAACGACAATCATAAAAACCAATTGCAACTACATCCACTTTAAAAGTCGAAATAGAGTACGCTGACAAACTCTAATACAACAAGCGACAACACAATGAACCGATCTCGAAAAAGTACTCGCTGTTCTTCCCACCTTGTTCAAAATCCAGACACATTTGAACATATAACTTTTTTCTCGAAAGCTAGGATATCAATCAAATCAAGTCCGGCAGTATTAGGTTCGGGAGTCTTCCGCCATCTTGGATCGCAAACTTGTGGTATTAATTTTTTCTATATTTGCAAATATTATTTCTCTGAACAACATACTATTGCGAAATTAATTCTGAATAATCATTTTGTAATTCCTCATTTAATGACGTATTCGTTTTTATGCATTTACAAAGGATAAAGAGTTGTTAACATTTTAGGAATTAAATGTAGCAAGAAAACGGTGATCCTGATTTATCTTTTTATTTTTTGATAATATATTATAAAAGCTGTCCTTTTCCTATTTTATTTTTAGAATTCTATAGTTTTATGTACTCTATGCCGAGAAAAATGTATTTTCAACAGAAAATGTAGGATATTGCACTAGCCATTGCTTGAAAACGAGAAACGTGACATAAACATTTGATTGTAATTTTTTTTTATCAGTACAATATAGGTTATCTTTTGACAAAGTATAAAAAATTCTATTGATTTATTTTAGACCCTGAACCTCCTTAGCACGTAGGACACAAATATAACAAAATATTGACCAAAATTAGTTTTGATGTAAATTATTGAGCAAATAATCCTTATTGATTTGAAAAACACAGACTAAAAGACCTTAATTTATATATTCAACCTTTGTTTGAATTAATGAGAGAATCTAGAAAATGTTTTAACTAATTTATGATAACGGAATTAATGACATAACAATATGCTGGTATTACAAAGATTTAGCTCATTAAATCTAAGACAATTACTAAATATTCCAGACTATTCCAGACTGTCATACCAAAAGCTTGTTTTAAATCCCTGCAACAATTAGGAATTTTAAAAGAAAACACTTATTTCATATAAAAAGACATTCTACTTGACCAAAGCCCATTAAGAACATAACTCATTTTTTACCGGAAATGACAAAATTTGTAGCAAAAAGCATTTTTTCAAATAAAAGTTACATAAATACCACATGTTAAATGTTATCAGCCATCACAGAACATGTACTGGTCCTGATTTTGTACATTTTGTCGGAAAATGAATCATCTGCTAATTTTTTTTCTTTTATCTTTCTCCCGTCATGAGAACAATAACGCTTGAAGCAAACCAGCGAACAATAAGGAGATTTAACTATAAACCACAAAATCGCCATAAACAATAACATTCAAGAAACACAAATTTCATATTTAAAAAGCAAAAAATAAAGAAATACTCACGTTTATCAATTTTAAACAAAGAATAAAAGATCATATCCGCAATAAAGTGGTTCTGTAGCTTGAAAATAACAAAAAGCCCGATTCAAGGAAAAAGGGGAGAGGGTCACCCTCTTTTGGACCAATTTTCGACTATTTAAAATCGTTGCACAGAAAAACTATGGCCATAGGCTTTAGGAGGAGGCTTTTCTCGATCGATATACCCTGCTCTCATATGGTCCTCTCATCCAAAATTTGGGGGTTTCGGTCGCTTGAAGTTAAAATGGCAGTTTTTTCATGAATACCTAACAATGTCGTTACTCTAAATCGTCATTTCGACTTATAGATGAAAATGAAAAGATATGGGGTAAATGCCAGAGAGGCTGCACTCCAACCTCTAGAAAAACAGAGGGAATTTACAAATCTAGAGGTCTTCACAAGGCCTTCAACAAGGGTGAAAAGCTCTAAATTGCCCTAAATATAAAATCGTGTATGCGTAAAATAATACTGCTCTTACCTGAATATTATCAAAAATAAACATGTAACAAAACATTAAACAGAAGGACAAAAATGTGACCACAATTCCTGACTAAGGACAGACACAAAAGACATGTGCTGGGGTTGAACTAGTTTAGTGGGTACCAACCCTCTTCCAACAAGTAAAAGAAAAATCAAAGAAAACTAAAGCAACAAACGAATTACAAAAATCAAACAAAAATTCACCAAATCCGAATAGAGTAAACACACATAGGCAGAAAAATTTAATTTGAGTAAAAATTATGGTGAAATATTCCTGCAATAGATGTCCGTCTTGGTGTTCTGTTGACACAAATTTAGTATGGTTTTCTGCTCCATTGTTAAAGACCTTATATCACTTTAATGTTTAATTTATTCGAATTTATAATTTTGTACTTCTCAAATATATCCCTTTTTCTCTGTATTTTTGGGCATCCATTTTAATAAATAAATCATCTTAGATATTAACAATAAGAGGGGATAAGGGATGTGGTAGCCATTCCCAATCTGCTATTCCTCCTATATCAATCAACAGAATTCAATCACAAGACTTTTATTGCACCATCTATATTTTTCTTTCCAAATTAATATTTAAATTTTGGCAGTAATTTTAACTTAGACATACGTAAGTATGCTGAACAAAAGGGGGGTAACCATTCCTAATTAGCTATTCCTGCTATATCACCCAAATGTCAACAGAATTCAACCAAACATAATCGTCAGTAGCAAGTCTCCTTCTTTTCAACCATAAATGAGTAATCTTTATATCATAGCTTCACAAGGCAAAGTTGCGGCAGGTGCATGCCCGTAGCCAGAAGATACACCGACTCGCACCTCACGAAGCAACATTCACGGGATATTTGTCTGGGATATTTGGTGCAAAATCCTGCAATCTAAAAAAGTCCTCTTTATTAGACTTTAATAGGCAGATTATATGGACCTATTCTTTTTTCAGCTAAATTTCCATCTTTTTGGATTTTGGATTCCTTCTGTGTCTTTCCTTAGTTTTCATTTTCAATTAGCGTTCTTATTGTTTTACTCAATTAATAAAATCGACAGGTAAACATGTTTGTTTGTTTTTTTTCTAGATTCCTGTATATATATATAAAATGAATCTATTCTGAGAACAGTGTCTATACCGATGACGTAAAGAAAAATGGGAGACGTGCATCACGGGAAGTTGCTTGTTTGCGCTATCGACTTCGGAACAACATTTTCTGGATATGCATTTCAGTTAACTTCGGACTTCATCAAAGACCCTATCACCAACATAAAAACAAATCAAGTATGGAATGCAGGAGCGGCAGCCCTTATGTCATTGAAAACACCGACCTGTCTTCTGCTAGACAAGGACAAGGAATTTGTGGCGTTTGGTTATGAGGCTGAGAATCAGTTCACGGAACTTGCTTTAGAGAATGAACACCACGATTATTTCTTTTTCCGAAGGTTCAAGATGTTACTACATCGAAATCCAGTAAGTGAAAGTCCTATATATTGGTAAATTGAAAAATTTTGATTTTATCACGTTCTTTGATTCCCTTTTGCGTGCACTAAGGGAACAAAAAACCTATTCTTAATAAATTAAGTTTTCAGCCATGATACATTAAGACATGGTACCTCTATTAATTATTAACTTCAGAAATACCCTGATCTTAGTGGAATACAAACAACCAAGGAATACGTACAATAGAGCGATTTTCGGTTTCAAACTTTTGTATTTAAAAGTTGAACCAAATAATACTTAATATTGTTTCTTTAAATAAAATACGTGTTTTTTGTTCTTCACAAATTGAAGGAAACCATACGATACCGACAATGCGGTAAGTGTTTTAAAGAGGAAGGAACTGCTTATCCTTCCGGAACAACCAAGTTTGCCCCCGGTTTTTGGTGGGTCCACATTTTTCATAGTTGTAAGTTTGTTTGTAAGTATGTAAATGTGTCACGTCCGTGTTCTCGAGATTGCCGTTCAGCCGATTCCCCTTTTGTTTGGCCTTTCGGTTTTTATTTCCTCTTAAAATCGCATTGGGAACAAACACAAAATTATTACAAATTTATATTATAGGATTTGAGTAGAAACTACACGTAATGATTACTGATTTATATTATAGAGTTTAAGCAGAGATACAAAACTTGCGGCTGCAAACGGCGAAGAGCTACCAGCCAAGACAGTGTTTGGGCATGGAATATCATATCTGAAGAATCATGCTTTAGAAAACTTCAAACGGTCAGGGACAGAGCTGGATGATTCTGAAGTACAATGGGTAATTACTGTGCCCGCCATATGGACCGACGCCGCCAAACAGTTCATGAGGGAAGCTGCTCAAAGGGTACGTATAATTTTTCAAAAAGAAAATAAAATCATGAAAATAAGCACAGCAGTGAACACGGATTGGAGTCGTTTTTAGAGGAAGTTGTCTGCTTAGTGAAGGGATAGCTGACCAGCCATTCAAAAGGCTGTTTTGTATCACTGACATCTTGGACTAATGTTGTTCTTTGCTCATATTTATAGAGATTTTGTCAGCTTTCCGAATTCCTCTGGTTTTTGGTAGAGAGACCCCCACTTTTCTTTTCACAATTTCATTATTCAAGAATTGATGAGATCCTAGTCGTTTCTAGATAGAATCTTCCAAGGCAAAATCTTTCTAAAATTTAAAGAAACTCTTTTACGTTAAATCTTAAAATGCTTGTAACTCAAAAACGAGCACACTGACAAATCATTTTTTTCTCTTATTTGTATAACCGTGCTATTTGCGTATCGGTCATACTAAATGTACTTTTGGGGAATTAGCTGTCTCATCGCATGTAAACTCAAAGTCGCTGGAAGTTTTTCATCATTTATTTACATCCGTATATTTCAACGGTCAACAATTAACTATCTAACAACAAAACAACGATATTAAAGTACAAATCAAAATGTGATTGACAAGTGAGTCAAACATATAAAATAACCAATCTAATTTAATTTTACAAAGGCCGTAAATTATGCATATTTGGCCTAAAGCAAGGATTAACGTTATCAGTGACATATCTAACTCTAAAATAGGGATTAAACATTTTCCGTCAATTAACACATTGACATTCTTCTCTAGTTACATAATTTATCCGGGCGAAATTCATACCTTTCATTAATCTGTGATAAACTTGGGACTTAAATAATACAGGTACATGTCATTAAGAATAAGTGGATATTTTGTCACAGATACCAAATGCTAATTAATGAAAACGATAATTAATCTAAAGCCAACTTTGTCAAAAATAAAAAATATTCAAATAAATTGAAAATGATCGGAACGAATATTTTCTTGTTATAGAAAATATTCGAACAACCAGAATGGGAAAATATTCGGGTCATATTACCCCGTCGCTCCCTAGCTGATACTCCGGATCAGCTTTTGCAATATATACATATTTACAAGCGCGCTGAAAAATGAAATATTGAAACAATAGTACATTTATATATATAACAAATGGAAAAAATAATTTAATGTTATATCGTCCATAATAGCACAGATTAAATAGTGTCTATTTGACAATATGCTGATACGTTCGGGAATGTCTCAAATCATCAAATTTCACAATCAGTCGTATTACTTGTATGTGATGTGTGACCATATCAAGTTAATGTCGCCTTATGGATTATCCCTTATAAGATTGTAGATCATAGATCAAGTGGATTTGATAATAATCATCACTGGAAAACAAGTTGTGTAAAAAATGGAGCTATACGTCGGATTCAAAAATATTAAAAGAAATGTTAAAATCTTTTTGAGTATCATATGTGGCTTAAAAATGAGAAGAAATGCTGATTCTTGTAGTATACTATCTAAGATATACGTATTGTGTATGAATAGAGAAATGTAACCAAGATGCAGTAACAATGGTTTTATGATGCTGAACAATGTATTGTGTGTTTTTTTTTATTCTGACATAGGGTCGTCACTCCTCTGTCAGAACTCTTAAATTTAAGGATTGGGTGACGAGTCCAAGCCTCATTTTTAAGTTGCCAAATTGTATGTCTAAAAATATAAGATGGTTTACGCTATACCATTGTTATCCGCATAAGGCAGAGTTTCAAACAAAAAATGAAGATGACCTGATGAAAAGAAAATAACGACAATGTACAACATTGTGGTTTTTTCAGTAAGAAAGTCCAAGCTCTGTGTCCAAGGTTATGACCATTAACTTGTGATTTAACACTGGCCTTAGATTCCGACAAAGAAGCTTGGACTATCTGTGATGAAATTCTTGAACATTGAAAAAAAATCAAGTGTGCTAAATTAACTAACTAGTACATGTATATAATTTTGATACTGTTTCATTTTATTTGTAACAGATATGCCCTTCGGGTCCTGAATTATTGTTTAAATACTTTGATAAAGAAGCGTGCATATTTTTAAGATAGTGTTTCTGTTGTTTGAACTATCGTTTCCCAGCCCTTTTTGTGCGAATGCGTTTTTCTTGATCAGTTCTAATTTTAAAATCTTGAATGAGTTCAGGGGGTATATTTTCTTCTGGTTCCCAAGAATTATCTTTATTACTGTAACCTAACCATTTTATGTAATAATAAGTTTTATTGTTTTCGCGTTTTGACTTAACTATCCGTTCTACGAGGTACAGATCATTATCCTCTTGGCTATTCGGCTTGGGTGTGGCATGTATAGTTTCATCGTCTGTGTCATTATTATTGGTTGTTTCGTCATCAGAATGGTCGCTATCGGACTCCTCGTTTTCGGGTGCTTCCACATGGTTTGTCGGTCTATCTTGCGGGTCATGGAACATCTTTAAACGATTTGCGTTTATTGGTCCTTTTACCGGCATACCATCTGAGCATCTTCTCAGTTTGTATGTTTGGTTGCCTCTGTTCTCCGTGATGTAAAACGGACCGTCCCATTTAAATTGTAATTTCTTCGAAAGACCGACAGGGGTCTTTCTAGTGTCGAGCCACACTTTGTCTCGGATTCGAAAAGTTGGTTGCTCGGCCTTTTTGTCATGTTGATGCTTGTATTTTAGTTGAGCTTCTTCCGTATTTTGTCTGGCTATTTCGCGGGCTGCGGTTAATTCTTTATGCAGACTATCGATGTGTTGTTTTGCGTCTGGTCCAACATTTGTGGGTTTCGTCAAAACAGTATCGATGGGAGTCCTGCATTCTCTTCCAAAGACCAAGAAATACGGACTGTAATTTGTAGATTCTGTACAAATGGTCGTATTCATGGCAAATGCTATACTTGAAAGTTTTTCTGACCAATCTGTCTGGTTTTCGTTAATGTACGTCCGCAATTTTTCCGCAATTGTTTTGTTGTTTCTTTCGCAAGTGCTGTTTGTCTGCGGTCGGTAACTGCTGGTGTTAATTTTCTTAATTTCGAAAATTTGACAGAGTTCTTTTAAAAGATTCGACATAAAATTTTGTCCTCGATCAGTTAGGATGGAGTCGGGCGCTGAGTACCTACAAATCCATTCATTGTAAAAAATTGTTGCGACTTCTTTGGCACTTGTTGTTTTTAGCGGGAAAATTTCCATGAATTTTGAGAAAGAGTCCACAATAAGTAAAACGTGTGTGTAGCCGCTAGTACTTTTCGTGAAAGGTCCTAAAATGTCCATATGAACTCTGCGGAAAACGTCTAAAACCGGAAGTGGTTGTAACGGTGTAGGTTTTCTGTGGGTATCTGGTTTGGCACGTTGGCATTCAATGCAAGATTGGACGTAGTCCGTTATATCTCTGTACATACCGGGCCAGTAATATTTAAACCTCATGGTGTGATATGTACGATCTATCCCATGATGGCCTCCGAGTAGTTGGTCGTGGTACGATTTTAAGATGTCGTCTCTTAGAGGATGAGGAACCGCCAGTCGTTTAACAATTCTATCAGCTCTGTGTCCTTTTCCCTTAGGGTAATAAAGGTGATATAGGACGTCGTCATCTAAGATGTAATCTTGGGCTTCAATTGTAACTTTTCTAGCATGTTTTGTGTTGTCTGGCAATTCTTTGTCATTTAAATAAGATATAACATATTTGAAGTCTTCGTCTGTTCGTTGGTTTTTCACTACTTGATCTTTAGGACAGGTGGTGATTTCACAGATCGATGCGCATGGGTCGAGCTCAATTAGATGACTTTCTGTTTGTGTAGCTCCGTCCTGGGTTTTGATCGTTGAGTTAATTACGGCGACCTCTGCAGGGTACGGTCTTCTACTTAATGCGTCTGCGTTGCCGTGCGCGCTCCCTTTTTTGTAGTGAATTTCAAAATCATAGCCTTGTAAGAACATAGCCCATCTTGCTAATCTCCCAGTACTACACTCCTGTCTTATCTTTTGAAAATTTTTAAGTGCCTCATGGTCCGTGAAAATTTTGAATTTTCGATTCGCAAGATAAACGTGGTACTGCTTTACGCCTTCCACTAGTGCCAGATATTCTAATTGTGTTATTCCATAGTTTTTCTCGGCACCGCGCAGAGCTCTGCCACCGTAGGCTATGACGCGTTCACGTCCTTTACTGTCTTTTTGTCCGAGAACATATCCTATTGCTATTTGTGAGGCATCGGTATACAGGATAAAGTCTTTGGAAAAGTCTGGGAATGCTAAAACAGGTGGTGCTGTGAGTAGCTGTTTTATTTGTTCAAAAGCAGACTGACAATCATTATCCCAAATGAATTTGGCTCCTTTCGCTAACAGTTTGTGTAAAGGTGCTGCAATTTTGGAAAAGCCTTTGACGAACTTCCGGTAATAATTTGCCAGTCCTAAAAATGCCCTAACATCGGTTGTATTCTCCGGTTTTGGGAATGACTTAACGGCGTCGGTCTTGGTTGTATCCACCGCTATCCCGTTCTTGGATAACACATGTCCGAGGAATTTCACTTCTTTGGCGGCAAAATTACATTTAGTTGGTTTGAGTCGCAGGTTAGCTTCCCGCAACTTTTGAAATACGGCAGCTAAATGTTGTAAATGTTCTTCGAAAGTCTGCGAAAATATTAATATGTCGTCCATGTAAACTAAAGCACTTTTCCAGTTGATACCACGTAAAACTTCCGACATTGCCAGTTGAAACGTATGTGGACTGTTCGATAATCCAAACGGAAGTCTATTAAACTCGAAAACTCCTTCATGACAGGTAAAAGCCGTTTTATGTTTCGTTTTGGGGTCAAGCTTTATTTGTAAATAGCCGTTGAACATATCGACAGTGGAGTACCATTTTGCTCTCGCTTCACCAAGGGAGTCAAAAATGTCTTCCATTTTCGGAAGCGGAAAAACTTTCTTTTCGGTTAAGGCGTTGAGTTTTCGAAAATCCACACAAAATCTATAGCTTGGTTTATTTGGGTCCGTCGACTTTTTCTGGACGAGACAAACTGGGCTTGCCCATTCGCTCAATGATGGTTCAATTATATTATTATTAAGCATCTCATGGACATGTTTACTTGTTTCCTGTTTCAAGGCTGGTGATTGTCTATAGCATCTCTGTTTGATAGGATGTGCATTTCCGGTGTCAATGCGATGTGGAAAAAGATCTGTACACCCGAGTTCGGATAAGTTAAGTGCAAAAACGTCACTATTTTGACCCAATAAAACCATAAGTGAGTGTTTTTGTTCTGGTGTTAAATCAGAGTTTGAAAGATCAAAATTCAACTGTTTGGCTTTTTGAATATACTGTTCTGAATCTGAAATTTCATTTGTGTGTGAAACAGAGTTAACAGTATGCAAATTATCGTTTACCTCTGATGTAATGCTGTTTTCGTTTATTTCGTAAAATTTTCCAATTTTTGTTTCCTTTGACAGTCGAATTTTGGAGTTTGTGGGATTGAGTATTTGTAGACATGCCCTGCTATTTTTCATATGGACTAAACATGTAGCACCTATGATGTTTTGTTTTCCTATTAATGCAGGGTTTGATTCTAGGATGCCTACTTTTGATTTACAGAATGTGTCAACGGTTTGTATCGGAACTATAACTTCTGATCTGGGAGGAATACATTCATCTTTAACCAGGGAAATGAAGCAAATACTATTATCCTGGTTATGACCATTTATGAGTGGGACTTCTGTCATGCCGTTTTGTATGCTTAAGGTGTTGTCAGAAAAATTGATGTAAGCTTTGTGTTTTTGTAAAAAATCAAGTCCTAATATAACATTCTGTCTACAATTTTCAATGACATAAAATGATTGTTGTAAAGTCAAGCGACCTATTTCTATGGAAACGTTAATTTTCCCATTAACTTTTAAAGGAGCGCCACTTACTCCGCTTACCAATAAAAATGTTTTTTCTAAAGGAATTTTGTTTCGTAAATTTTGTCGATAAAAATTTGCCGAAATTGCACTGATATGAGCACCTGAATCTGTCATGGCCAAAGAAGGATGATTTGCAACCCTAATTTTGACTAAATTTGTTGAAAAAGAATTATTTACTTCTGATGCCGAAATTAATTTAGACGGTTGC
>JAULBM010328997.1:0-23173 GCA_032357055.1 Geukensia granosissima
TCCGGTGGTGTGATACCTATTTTGCCATATGTCTTATGGACTTTGATTTGTTCGGTAATTGTGTTATATACTTTATTGTATACCACAGTCTTTTTTATCTATAAATTCAAAATGTTCTTACCTTTACAAGTGTTTAAAATTGGACCTCAGCTATGTCTTAGAAGTACATATATTAAGATCCATGATATATTCTTTATGTGTTTGTGTTTGAGAAGTGATATAAAATTACAAAATTACCAATGTTAAATAAATATGGAAAATTTAGGTATGCTATATCACATTTCATGGAGTAACCTATTAACAAGTACTAAATGCATTATTTTTCGAGGCCTCTCCGTATTTTCAGTGTTTTAGAATTTTCGCAATTGCAGCCCAATGTCGTGGTCCTCTCCAGGTACTCGGCTTCCTCCACCAGTAAAACTGACAGCCGCGAAATGACTGAATATTGTTGAAAGAGGCGTTAAAGGCCAATCAAACAGACAAACATCATCAACATGTGATATAACTTGGGACCTTATCTGCTAATGAATGATAGAACGCGTACCGGCAACATCTGGGGTTTGAAGATAGATATGACTTTTGAACTCATTGAGGTTATCGGTTTGTACATTCTTATTTGAACAAGTGACCTTACAGCTTTCGCCAATACTGAAAGAATATCAACGTTCATCATCCCTCTCTGTCTATTTTCTTGCATAATCATTTACATAATTAACCAATAGCTAAACGTTGTACTTCTATATGATGGACTGCGACTCACACTATTTAGGATGTTGTACTTCTAATTAATGGACTGCGACTCACACTATTTAGGTGCTTAAGAAAGGTTTTTTGAGAGATTTGTCATGTTCGTCATGTTCGTTTTCAACTATATATTTAAATCTCTTGTAATGGCGTGGCCACCAGGACAAAATTAAATCATGGCTCAGCCAGGCTATCCTTTCCAAAAAACATTGTTTATACACGTTTGTATAAATGAGATTAGAAAGTTCACACGTAACGTGAATATTTATGGAAAATGTCGAAATCTTAAAGCATACCAGTACTTTATTTATCAAAGACGTGAGAAGACACAAAACATTTTTTTAGAAATGATTGTATCCAAGTTCAAAATAAACAATATTATAAGATATAAAAGGAACATGATTTACTTCCTACATCACCTGTGCATCTGTCACTATAACTTGAGAACAGATGATTTACTCTCAAAACAAACTTACTGAGTACATAATTTTTTTAATCTTATTTTTATGTAAAATTTTTCAGTACTGATAGGGGACGAACGCATAAAAGGTCTTTAAACTAGAGACGAGACTAGAATTGATGGTTTTGAAGTGGCGAAGATTAAGGCAGACTAACCTAAGGAGCTGTACTTCATTAGAGGTTAAGATACACCAATGTTTGAAAATAACCTTTAAGCACTTTGCACGCTAATACATTTATTGCGTTTAACTGATTTTTAAGAGATAACACCCTTAAATTATGTTTACGCTCGGGAACTAAGTTACATTGTAAACATTTCCTGTTTGGTGTTCAGGTAATAAATGTTATTCATTTCATTACAACCGTAAGAATAACGTATCCTTTCCCATATCTGTATAAACTGGTTGATAATTATCACAGCAATTTCATAATTTGCTTCACTTAACGATGCCTTATGTAAACTAATAAAACAGTTTGGTTCCTCAAGCTTTGTCAAATTCATTCTATAAACTCTTTTGTAGTGACCATAATGTGTTCAATGAAAAGTGATTAATCCCCAAAAGTGTAAAGAGATTGTTACGAAATAGATTCATCGAATATTCAATATTGTTATTTGTTTAATCATTAGATAATTAGACCATATAACAGTCCATAAAATATCATATTTGCAATCAACCATTGTTTGTCCCTAAAATAGAAAATCAAATCACAAATTAAACTATAAAGTCTTTAAGTTTCGTTTTATAAACCGATACGGTGATTTATGGTATGTTCTTTCCAACATTGATTATTGTGTTTGCTTTCAATTTGACTCCAAATAATCCTTAGATTCCCTGTATAAATCAAAAAAGTGTTTCAATGATTTTTACGTCATTTGTTAATGGAGCAGAAGTTGTTTACCCTTCCCGAGCACCTGAACTGTCCCTGGTTTTTGTAGGATTCGTGTTACTCCAGCTTTAGTTTTCAGAGTGGTGTTGTGTGTTCGATGTTTGTCTTTTGTTTCATTTTGTTAGCCATGGTCTTGTCTGTCTACCGACTTTACGATTTCTGTCTGCCCCTTTGGTATCTTCGAATTCCTTTCGTTAAATCTGCTTTACCACCTCATTCGATTACTGAATATACTACTGGATAGCTTGAAGTTAATAAGTGAAGATACTACGAGATCGCTTGGCGTTAATACATGAAGATACTACGGGATCGCTTGACGATAATAATTGAAGATACTACAGAATCGCTTGGCATAAATACGTGAAGATACTACGGATTCGCTTGGCGTAAAAACGGAAGATACTACTGGATCGTTGGCGTTAATACGTGAAGATACCACGGGATCGCTTGGTGTTGATATGGTAAAATACTACGGGATTGCTTGGCGTTAAAACATGAAGATACTACGGAATCGTTTGGTGTTAATACGTGACCATACTACAGGATCGCTTGGCCTTAATATGTGAAAATACTTTTTTTAATGCGTGAAGATACTACAAGATAGCTAATCGTTAATAAATAAAGACGCTTGGCGTTAATATATTTTCTATGTTGCACCGTCGTTTTTATAGATAAGTGTAAGATAAGCTGACGTTTTATGTTTTCCGCCCTCGTTTTTATAGGGTTCGTGTAACGCATATTGAAGTTTTCTGTGTCGCATTGTCGTTAATATAAGTTAGTGTTACATAAATTAACGTTTCTCTGTTCCGCCCTTGTTTTAAAGGGATAGTGTAACGTATATTAAGTGAATGCGTAGCACTGTCGTTTTTATAGCTTAGTGTTACATAAACTGAAGTTTTTTGTGTTCTTCCGTTGTTTTTGAAGTGTTAGTGTTACTTATGCTGAAATTTTCTATGTTCCGCCGTTGTTTTTGAAGAGTTACTATTACATAAGATGAAATGTTCTGTGTTCTTCCGTTGTTTTTTAAGTGTTAGTGTTAGATAAACTGAAGTTTTTTGTGTTCCGTCGTTGTTTTTAAAGTGTTAGTGTTAAATATAATGAAGTTTTCTGTGTTCCGTCGATGTTTTTGAAGAGTTAGTGTTACATAAGCTGAAATTTTCTGTGTTCCTCCGTTGTTTTTTTAGTGTTAGTGTTACATAAACTGAAGTTTTCTGTGTTCCGTCGTTGTTTTTAAAGTGTAAGAGTTTAATAAGCTTGAAGTTTTCTGTTTTTCGTCGTTGTTTTTAAAGTGTTAGTTGAAAATAAGCTGAAGTTTTCTGTGTTCCGTCGTTGTTTTTGAAGAGTTAGTGATACATAAGCTTAAATTTTCTGTGTTCCTCCGTTTTTTTTAAAGTGTTAGTGTTAAATAAGCTGAAATTTTCTGTGTTCCGTCGTTGTTTTTAAAGTGTTAGTTGTAAATAAGCTGAAGTTTTCTGTGTTCCGTTGTTGTTTTTAAAGTGTTAGAGTTAAATAAGCTGAAGTTTTCTGTGTTCCGTCGTTGTTTTTAAAGTGTTAGTTGTAAATAAGCTGAAGTTTTCTGTGTTCCACAGTCATTTTCATTTGGTTAGTGTTAGCTGAAGTTGTTTCAATCAACGGAATGACCATACAGTGCATCAAATTAAAATTGATATTATGTGATACATTGATTATTATCACTGGGTGTATGTCACTGCTGGTGGATGTTATTGTCTGATGGATTTCTCAGCAAAGTAGCCTGAAATTTCAGTTTGATGCAGAGGTAACACTAAGCTGAATTTTGACTCCTGTCTTTATTATATTGGGTTCTGATGATTGTGCTTATTTATTTTCATTGCTTTTAACCTCGAGCACAACATTGTCATTTGGTGCATCAGATTAAAATTGGCATTTTTATACATTGATAAGAAATAATGAATGATAAGGAATATTTTTTATATGCTATAGGCGGATGGTGCCTTAAAAGTAAAAAGTATTGAACTCAGTAGTTGTCCCTGTCGTCGGATATGACTTCCCGTTTCGATTGGTTTGGATTTGAGTGCTTCTTTTGCAATGTTTGGATCTTTGACCTCATATGTGTCGGTCTAATGCTACTGATAAGAGGTTTTCCTTGAAATGTACATAAAACATACCCAAAATTTTCCATATTTATTAACATTGGTAATTTTGTATTTTTAAACGACTGGGTCGATTCCTTTGCTGGTAGATCATGTCCCTGAGGGTATTTACTAGGCCAGTTGTCAGACTTGTCTGATACGAAATTTATCAACCATATTTTATTCACAGGAATATGATGCAAAAATTCTAAAGCACTGAAAATACAAAAGGTCGCGCCAAGTATTGCACTTATCATATGTCCCTGCCGTCGTATTTGGTTTTCCATTCGATCTTGTTTGGATTTGAGTGCTTCTTTTTCCAATGTTTTGATAATTGACCTCCTATGTTTTGGTTCTAATGCTACCCACGAGATGTTACCCTTGTATAGATAGCATACAAAATTTTTCACATTTATTTAATATTGGAAATTTTGTAACGTATCATATCTAAAAAATCCTACATATGAAACCAAATCCAGCGGGAAGGCCAACTTCCATGTTCAGTACAAGAAATAAGGATTTCTGTGTTTTTGAAAAGTTAAGAATTTAGATTATATAAAAATAGGAGATGTGGCATGATTGTCCATGTGACAGCTACCCACCAAGTGACAGTAGAATTTTAACTTCTACAAATCTATGGCCTTCAACAATGAACCACAGTCCATACCATAACGGAAGCTGTAAAAGGCCCCGGAATAAAAATTGTGAAAATATACATTATGTCGGGAAATTTCTGCAAAATTACATGTGGTAAAATTTATGTAAGGCAAGTCTGGCAACTAGGCTTGTGAATATCTTCGTGGATTTTTGATGCACCAGTTATCGGAGGAGTTATCGACCCAGTTTTCTTATGTTTTACAAATATGTTAAAATACACTATAAATTTTTTATTTTGATCATTAGGAACAGCCTATCTAATGGTGTTCTCTAGAGTTAATCATAACAAAAGTGTTTTCCTAGTTAAAGTATTTTCGGAAAGATATATCTTATTGCACCCCAAGAGATTGTATATTTAAAAAAAAATCTACATTAAAGCAAAAGTTTTGCAAACGAACTATATTTCTAAAAGCATTGCTTAAGGAAACTCCTTTCGAAAAGAAATAGCATCATTAACAAAAAGTTTTCTTACTTCGAGGATACGTTTGAATTCTTGTGTACATGATATGTAATGTCTTTTATCTAGTATGCAAAAATGATATATATATTCTTATCAAGTATTTCAATTCAAGGTCCAAAGTTGTATATTACATGCCACGTGAAATTCAACTGGAAATCTACGGGAATAAACAAGTCAGCAAATATTCTTAGACAACGCGATTACGTAGTCAATTTCCTATTCCATTGTTATAACTTGCCAGGAATTTCAGATTGCATTTTAACTTTCATATCAAATTACCTGCATTCTGTACAATCATTATCCGTACATAGGCCTGTTGTTGAAAAGATCATAAACAAAATAAAGATTCCTTTAAACTAGGTCATCACAAGCTAGTTATCAAAAAACCTTTCTGAACCGAGTGTTGCTGACAAGTAGAGAGTTCCTTTCGTTTGGAAAATTTTGTTATTGTTAAACACCAATAATCGTTTTGTGTTTTTCTCTAAAATCTATAATTATTTTTAGATTCAAGGTATAGTTTGACAATTACTTACAAGTGGTTTTAAATTCCAAGCCTTTGTTCCTTTTGTTTCCGTTTTTGGTCTTTTGGTTGTTTCAAGTTCGTCTTAAACTGAATATCACAGACTGAATTCAGCTTCAAAGCACTCTCAAGCTTCATATGCAGACTTATATATCAAAATATATCGTTGTTATTTCGAACCTTAAACCTAAGCTAATGGAGTTTTTGTGTCGCATTTGGTCATTTCAAATAGGATATTTTATTGCACTCCCATGAAGATCTCCTCTACACTGATAACCAAAATAATGGTATCAGTATCATAAAAGGAAATTCTAAACATTGTACTATGTTTATTCTTTTTATTTGTACCGTCATTTCATTGAATTTATACAGCTGGTTTGTTCAAACAATCAATGGAGCAGGGCACAATTTATCGTATTTTTTAACAATAATATTGAATCTATCATTTCAGACTTCCATTTTTATTTATGTAAGGACGACATTTTTTAAAATATTATTTCAGGATTATTTACATAAAGAATTTGAAAATACCAAAGGGGAAAAATCGTTAAATCAGAAGACAAGCAAGACCATGGCCAACAAAATAAGAAAGAAAGACAATCATAGTACAGTACATTGAAAACTAAGGCTAGCGAAACAGGAACACTACGAAAACTATGACGAATTCAGGTGCTCCGGCAGTGTAAGCAACTCGTTCTCCACTAGTGTCACCCGTCGAGTTACTCAGCAGACAAGGCCGATCCAACCATGCCAATAAAAGAATTTATTTTAACTGTCGAAAAATGCTGTAAATGCTAAACAATATCTACAACCTAGTGCACTGACTAAGAGTCAATAGTATTTTGTATTGAAAATAGGGATTGCTGTCATTAAGATGTTGCTCCGTTGTTTCGTAACCCATTTTTGAAAGATCTCTGTCTACCGTGACGAAAACAATTTTTGAACCATTGTTTACTATTTTGTACAACATTGCCAAAAGAATGTCTACAGATTCACCCGGCGCTTCTCTTGTATTGAACTCAAACAAACATTTTGCAAATTTAGGTTTTAATGAAGATTATGAATGTATGCAAATTCTATGAACATGCGTGAGTGGCAATTCCTTAAATAAAAATATAAAAACAATAATTTATATGAATCTCCATTGGCGTCCAAAAATGATTTCTACAAGGTTCCTGTTCCACAGAAAAATTTCCTTCTTTTTTAGAATAACTTGCATAAGAAAACATGCCCTGCGTATAACTTTTGACAATATTTGTTGATTCGGGGACGGAGGTCAGGTTGGACTAAGTTTTGACACTTTGAATACCAGTTCTGGTGTGTTGTATATTAGTGTTCTGTCCAATATCCCAACGAAGACAAAAATACGAAATGTGGCATTATTGGTCATGAGATAGCCATCCACCAAATGACAGTCGAATCTGAACTTCTACAGATCCCATTATGACATTTAACAATGAACCAGAACCACACCATAATGGTAAAGGTAAAAGGCCCCAAAATGAAAAATATGAAATTATTCATAGAAAACAATAATCGACCTAATCCACTAAAAATGTGAACAAATAACAATAAATGACTAATTAAATCAATCATAAGAAGTCCCATTCTTTCATTCCAAAGATGACAGGGGTTCGAACGTTTACACCAAAAACATTTTTCCGAAGAAACGTTAAACGTTTCTCAACGATCTTTAGTTCGGTGTTAGGAATTATGGTTTTTCGTAATATTCGACATTTTTGCAAAAAGATAGGACAACAAATTCCGTATGTATGCTTAAAAATCAAAACGACTAATTTCAAAGCGTCGATTTTTACTTTTCAACAAATTTTATAATATTTGAAGAGTTAAATTTTCTTCTGCTAAAAGTAACCATATATAACTAAGTATTTTGAACCCAAAATTTCACGAAAATTACTTTTTTTGTATTAGATCACAAGATCTTGTTATTTGAGCAAAAAACATTACCCATTTTGCCCTCAAGTGGCTCAGATTGACAGTTCTGGTATCCTGAATGTATGCTATGTTCAAATTATAAAAGAAAACTAAAAATACTTAGAAAATTACCTGAAAAGTAGCAAAATTTAATATCATGAATTAGTAAAGATCAGTCACTTTTTTCAGTTTATCCTTATAATTTACCAATTTTTCAAAGACAAATATTAAGAGTTTAAAGGGCTATTTGATCTTTCAAGACCTCTGTCGATATATGGTAGTAATCCTGACTGTTAAATAAAAACTTTATATATGAAGATAAGACAGTTATTTGTAAATTTACTGAATACAGTTTTTATATTTTGTAAATTAATATAAAGAATATTCATAGTTTTTGTTTTAACGATAGTTTATACATTTAAGCAGAAAATTATATCTGCGATTGTTTTGGTATATTGTAGGAAAAAGTTGTCAACAAGGAAATAAATTATTTATATGCTTGAGTATTCTCCAAATTTTATATCCAATCAAATGGCGTGATCACTATCATAAAATCACAATCATTTTGTTTATGATTCAATAGGTATTCCTGTGACATAACAAACACACGCAATGTAAATATTATAAAAACAATCTGTCTTAGTTAATTGTCAGTAGAATCCTTGTCGATGAGTGCGTTGAAACTTATAAGAAAACGAACAAAATAACAATTCATTACATTGTTTTGCAAATTATTTGATTACAACTTCTGTCATTGACTTTGTTCAGTCTGTTTTACCACTCAGTGTGCCCTATGATGCATGTCGCATTATTCTAACGGTGCATTTGATAACATTTCGAATTTGAAGAGTAGTTGGTGTAGTTCGATCTACGGTTTTTTATACAATTTAATATTTTTTCCCATTTCCGATTTGGTTAATAAATATTCTACTCTATTACTCTCCAATTGAATGGGGAGATTCTTTTTTGACATACTGTGGTGTAGGCATGACAGTATTGTTGCTATAACGAAATCTACAAACATATCACTCCTTTCAATGGGAAACTTGTTCCGAAAAAGGGGGGAGTTGCAAAGTTAGTGCTAATTTACAGGGGCTAATTGTGCTTTATGTGTTTGAACATGTCATTCACACAAACTAACAGGACGTTGTATGTAACGTTGTAGATTAAGCTAAGTATTCGGAACAATTTTGCTGATGGAGGCTAGGTTACACTTTTAAGGCTAATGTTTTATTCTTTAAAAAATGTCATCCTAACAAAGTAACACAACAGTGTATGTAACGATAGATAGAGGTATTATGAACTCCTTAGCTGATGACGGTTACACTTTTAATGCTGTTGACACCTTTACTCTTACAGGTTTAAGCATTTTTAGACCTGTACTCTAATAATATAATAAAATTAACTAGGCTAGGTGAACAGTGACCATTTGTGTCGAATGTAACATGTCTTTGTCTATGTCTTTGTCTTGCGTTACAACATGTCATAATGTTTATAAACTATCAACATAAATATGTGGTAAAATACTGTTAATGGAACATGCATGGATCGGACAACATAAATGCAATGTGTCTTCATTTGATAAATAAAATGCATATAAAAAGACATAACAATAACTTAAACGTAAAACATGTCTAAGATAATTTATGCCTAAGTGTTTCGTCAATAAAACGGATACCAAAAACATGAAACGTCTGGCTTTTGGTAAAATTTATTTTCAATAGTTTAATTTATGCAGTTATATTCTGCAAATTTGGCTATAACAGTATTTTTGTGTTGTTTTGAAATAAACTAATAAAATTTTAATGTGTTAAACAAAGCCAAACAATAGAGAATGAAGAAACATATTGAAAAAAGAAAATGTCATATTTTACTTTTTCTTATATTGTCCCTTTGCAAAGACCGTTTGATCGAAAATTCGGGTACTATGTTTTATTTTGTATTTGGTTGTTCATTCTTATATTTTACATGTATTGCTTGTTTTTACTTTTTTTAATATGGCTAATTTTAACCCTAATCATTTAGTCTTGTTTTTTTGTTATTTTAAAGACATCTTTTGAATCATAAACTCTTTGGTAACTTCGATTTTTTTCAACATCTGTTAGGTAAAATAATTTTATTTTAAAATTGGTATGCTTATAGATAGACAAACACAATTGCCGTGTTCGTACAATGGTCCTCTTTTGTCTGACCCATAGATTTTCTTTCGCTTCCTCGAAAGATCGTTTTACCAATATGTGTTACAAAACAGTATACCAATATGGATATATGCACAAGACAAATGATACACTTAAATGAAAGCATATATAGTATCAATAATCAGCAATTATTCCTATTTACATTTAGTAAATCGAGTTTACTGCAAAAACTTTTTGATGATCTTAAGCGTATTGAAAAGTGACAAAAGTATGCATTTCCTCATAATTTTCATCAGCACAGGTGGGCTTAAGTGATATAACAAAAACAAGACGAAAACATGGATATGTAGAAGAGAGTATTTCGATATACAGTTGCACCAATACAACCGATATTTTATTGGACCAAAGAAATCAAGGCCTCTTAAAGAACAAAGCCATGATAGACTATAGGATAACAACCCTTACAACAATAAATCTCGTTCTTGTGTATCGTTAATAGTTTTAAAGATTAGCCTATATGGTACACTGTGCAAAATATACGTTTACTCTTGTTGTAGAAGTACGGAGAATTTCAATAAGATAAATTTTGCGCAAGGAGTAACCTTTAATCAGTAGTATTACAACCAAAACCTCAGGTAATTCAAAACTCCAATCATAATAAACGAAGACCTCAAATTTGAACAAATCAGAAGAGATGCCAAATCATTGTTAGGTACTACTCTTTAAATACGTTCGAAATCTCTCCGTATTTTCAGTGTTTTCGAATTTAAAAACAGCAACTTTTTGTGAAAAATTATTAGATGTAGAACAAGTCTGACAAACTTCAGATGCGTTGCAAATCAATTCATTCGCAAGTGTCAAATCTTTATATGACTTATTATAGCAGGTAATGATTGGCTCGCTTGTTATAAGAGTGGCCGAACCTATCCTACAAGATCCATTCCAAGAGATTTTTTAAACGGGTTTACGTTTTGTTCTCTTCTTAGAAACCACCTATTCCGTTCTTAAAATTATTCTGTAATACAAACAACCTTTTTATATTTTACACTGAGGTATACATTTTCAGTATTGTCTAGATATGCTAGAGATAATACTCATATGCCATGACAGGCTATTTAACCTATACATTACTTCGTGTTTGTCTACTAATATGTGAATTTGTTGTTGGTTGGTATCATAAGAATTAATCTATTTAGAGGTTTAGGTATTCCTCGCAGTTGAAGCGGGATTTTAAATTATTAGGATCGTCGAACTTTAATAGATATGAATAATCTGTGGTTTGTAATATTCCAGAACTTTTATTTTTTTATTTCCAACATAATTTCTATCATTTTTTTGACTGACCAATCAATATCATTTCTATTAATTCCACTTTTTACTACCAAAACATGATAAAAATTCATGGAAAATCGACGTTGTAAATGCTAAAAAACCTTATATTATCATGCATATGCGATTCATTCTGCGTGGGAAAACGCTGATGATTATTTTTCTTCATAGAAAAGATTTCAGTTATAATATTTGTAAAAGGATGACAGATAAGAAAAAGCTAGTCGTTTATAAGAAGAACTATTGGAATTATCTTCGGTAAAAAATACTGGAATTGATTAATAGTGCTGACCAGACGCCTGTCATACAATGACAATGTCGACAATGCTTGATAGATTTCTGGATATAAACAAACAGTTAATGATTTCATACTGCACAGCCTGGCGACCTGAAAAGACATACAAACAAAAAAAGTCATTAGAGATTCTCATGGGATACTTCAACAATTTATGAATGTTTTGTAATATAGCGCCATGTTCAAGTATTATACGAATGCAATAAATGCAACCATAATAATGCTTTCCTATTATTGAAATATATCAACTAGATATAACGAAATCAACCACCTAATTTATTTTCTAAAATCAAATTCATCATAATTAGAACAACCACTTCATTTCTAGTTTTAATATAATGCATTAAATAAGCTTTTTTTATTATATTACCATTTGGTATTAGGGTATTCAAACTGTGAGTAGGGAAAAGCACTGAAATTTCTATTTAAGTAGTAATGATTCCTGATGTCTAATTTTTGATATCAGTAAATGTAAAATTCATTTCTATTGCCTTATGGTAAGTATGTGTGGCAACTCTCAAATAACTGCTTCGAAATGTATTGTACCTAGTAGTTGTCCCTTACCGCCTGGTTTTTGGCTCCTTATATCAATTTGTGGGGGGGGGGGAGATCAGGGTTTGGGTTAGGAAGATCTCGAACTTCCTGTGGTTTTTTTTTCCAATATCTACATATAATTAACATGCTGATCTCCCCTGCTTGATTTTTCTGCTCTTTTTCATTTTGGGGCACTGGAATGAGAAAATCTGTTTCTCGAAATAATAAGTTATTGTTTTATTTGTATTTATATTTTGTTTTGCGTCGTTGTACATTTTCTAGACGTTTATATTATTTTTATTGTAATGTATCGTTTAACAACGATCCGACGCTTTTGTAAGAATGTTCGTTGATTATTATTTAGACGTTTATATAGTAAAATATATCAAAATTCAACATATTTATTCAACATTGGTAAGTTCATTGTAGAATGTGAGAGGGGAATTAATCTGGGTATGAAGCAGATTTTGTTGAGTCTGTGGTTTCCCTAATTTCTAGATCGCTGGAATATATTTGATCGAGATATTTACTGAACGTAGGATTATTCAATGAAAAAACATCATGGATATAGCGAAAAGTAAATTAAATGATCTGACTTCTTATATCACAGGAGTCATACCAGTATCAAAACAAGTCGACTAGAAGGGGTGCATAATTTGTGCTCATTGGAATTCCAAAATTCTTTTGAAAAACTTGCCCACCAAATTCTGTAAAAATGCTGTCATTCAGTAAGTCTAGCATTTTGAGAATATCACTTTCATTGTATTTAAATAAAACATCAATTTGATCGTTACTCCATATTTTCTGTTTTCTTTCTTTATTTAAGTATATATACTTACCTATTACACGTTGATATTAAGGTTCTGAATATTAGAATAATTTTAAGATTCTTCATAACATCAGTCTATTTATTATTGATCTTATATATGTCTATTGTAAAGAGTTGACCGATGTAAGGCATTTTAATGTTATCGATTTGTCTTCGATTTGTTTAAAACAAGACAATTAAAGGATAAAGTATTGCCCATGTCTAGTTCCACTTATATTATGGACACAGATGATACTCACTGATTACTGTCCTTATATTTTTACCTCAGGTCATAATTTAAGGCTAAAAATCTAACCTCTTTTTACTTGTTCTATTTACTTCAGCTTTGTTATCACCTAGGAAACATAATGGTTTGCTACATCACTGTTGCATAAATCAAGATTTTTTTAGAAAAAAAATATTAAAATGTTGTAACCTTTCAAAAAAGTTATTTTTTGATATCGATAAATATTTTAGTTTTTCTGTTATTTTTTTTAAATGAAAAAACAATTCTGTTGTGGTTGCCGAAAAACATTTTTGGGTCGTGGTAAATTTCACAGTTTCTGAATAAGATATCCTACATGTATACTGTCATTATTTTATCATTCAGTATTGAACGGTGTCATGTTTTACTTGCGGAAAATATAGGTGATTTAAGTAAAATATTGAATAAAGAATATTAAATTTTGATATGCGACACACTTTAATTTATTTGCAAAAACAATGCTGTTTTTTTCAAATACCACGACGATGTCTTGCCACAACGACATCTGTCTTAATTTTCAAGATGCAAGTTCCACATTCTATCGGCCAAGTCTAAAAAGCCTTTAGTTAACGATTTGGATGTCGTACCGTGATATCTTTGCATGATTAGTTTGCTCATTATCTTACCATTTTTCATTCTGTTATACTTGTTGAATGTGCTCAGACGTGGTATAACATGGTCTTGTTTCACCAACCATTTACGGCAGAGACCTTTGCAAATTTATAACCATTATTTTTCGCTCAAATGTATAAATAATATATCTATTTGTAAACTATGTTTGAAGAGCAAAGTTAACTTCATTTGAACCTACTTTAAAAACATTATTGACAAAAGTTGCTACTTTTCGATACAGAGTCAATGAAAATGTTTGTATAAGTCTGCCAAAGCGAAATTACGTATTATGTTATAATTTGAACTTTTTATACAAATTTCTTAAATCCACGTAGAAGCGGATATTTTGCAAGAAACGGGTGAAAGTTTTACAAATTAAATATTCGGAATTTTTAGTCAAGCAAGATTTTACAGCGTACATTAAAATGCACTAGTTTAAAAAGCATTGAGCAAAGTTTTATAAAAAGCATTGTCTTTTATATTACGATCGCTATAAAGATAAGAGGTTAAACCATTATATATATATATATTACACGTGTAAAATTAAAGTAAAAAACTACGTATTAATTGGAATGATCACTCGAATGTTGACTTTTCGCGTAATAGAATTTTTTGCATAAAATGCCTTCAAACTTTGTTTTATCACCTCTATTTGATAACTACTAAAACCTGATGACTTATAATTGATGCCTATCCTGCTTTAAATACAAGGCGACTCAATAGTAAGTGTTCAATTATTAGAAAAAGTTTTTTTTTAAACATGTAAATGAAATAGTCGTACAAATGATACCGCTTTCCGGAACTAAAACATTAGGACAACATTTTCTTACACAAAACAATTTTAAAGTATGTATTATAAATAATAATATTACATATTCTTGTTCTTTCTAAATGATTTAAAGGCATTTGAAATACAGCATATGATATGGAAGTTTACGTTCAAATATATAAACTTCTATTCTTCTACTTTTCTCATAAAGTTTAAGTAATATTGAATATTAAAACTCAACTTCTTTAGAAGGTATTTGGATTTTCTAGTTGCAGGTTTTCACCTTTTAACGACAATTACAAAAACGTTTAACTTCCCAAATTTTCTAAAAAAGGAAGTGCTGATTGAGTGCACCTTTTTCAAACACTCCTATTAACAAATCTATTACTTATCATCTTAACATGTTTTATATATCAGATGCAATATTTTAATCATTTTAACGGTATTGTCAATTAATAACGGTTAGATTTTTGGAAAATAAGAAAAAGATTTTAATATCCGAAATCAAATACAATCTACAATTTCCGACATTTTTAGCTAAGACTCAATATAGCATTAAACATACAAAATATGTGTGAAACGATGAAAATATTTATATTTAAACCAATACATGAATTCAAGAGATAACTATTACTATTTAGGTCAAGGTTTAAACTTAATGTTCGATGTTCTGTAAATAAAATCTGGGGCTCATTAACGTTGTGACGTTTGTGTATAGCAGGACACACGCTTGTAAAGTTTAGCGTTCTAAAGAAAAGTAAACCATATGTCCTGTATATTAGATAAATCTGTTAAGTTTGAGATGCAGCAAAGAAGAATTCCTGTTTTTGAAATTCCACTTTCATTTTGATAGAAAAGGGTGGTCTTAAAAAAAAAACCAAAGTTATACAGCTTTTGGACACTTGTTTTTCAAGTATAACAGGATAAAAATGAACGTTAAGATAATAGACAACACAGATTTGGAAAAATATTGTCGAACCCAGGGGTAGACATCGGATCACAACTTTTGCCATGTCGGCTGATAGGTTATCGCCGTCATATTGAGATGTTTAACCAAATTTCTCAATTTTTGACGGCTTACACCTTCACAAATTATTCAGATTTGAATATAATTAGAGTTCAATGAAGGTCACACGTCACCTTGAGTTTGCCTCCTTTTCGATCTGTTTGAAAACGTCTTTCATGTGTTTTTGTTTTGATGGTGCTGATGAGAAATTCCATCTTGAAATAAGTAAATACGCCAGCAAAATTAACACAAATTATAAAAATCACGATAAAAAAGTATTTTCAACTAAAGTCATATGGTGGAATTGAAATATTTTACTGAATTTCTTATCTTTGGCAGACTGTTCATACCTTATACCTTTTATAACAATTCTTTCCTATGATAAAGGTCATGCATTCGTATTGTGCGGAAACGTTCGGAAACAACGAAAATGTACTTGTAAAACTCTCATAAAAACCTTGATTGCCCTATCAAATGACATCACTGGTAAATGTTTATCCGCAAGTTTTGTTTTCTTTTGCCATACACATACAAAAATAACGTTTCCGGTGTCGTAGATAATGTGTTTTATTGTATTAATTATATTCGTATGACTTTATTTTTAGTGATTGACTTATTTTAGCATGTTGTTCTGATGCATGTAACTTAAAATTTACATATTTAATTGAAGTTACTTTTAGAAAATGTTGGAAACAATTTACGTTATTGGCAATTTTATCATAAAACTTTTTTAAATGCAGTTACAAGATATATTATCTGTGAAAAGTAAAATGAGATAATGAATCTAGTGGGTTTTAACACTTATTAAAAATTGACCACATTTAAACCAAAGCAACTGGCAATGCAGCATATGACAATTTCAATTACAACGTTAAAATTGATCAAATTGATGACATCATGGCGGCAATTAAAAAACTCTTCACGTGAAATGCTTCTCTTACAAATATAATTTGATAAATGATGACATTAAATAAATAAAGATTGTGTCTCATTATGTTCTCACAACACAAACGTAAGTCATTTTCTCTGGTTAAGCTAAAAGGATTCGAAGTTCAGTGTGGAATACGCATGTAAGAGATCAATGGTGCATAGTTCAAAGAGACAAGACTAACAAAACTAAAAAGTAAAACGAATAAAACACATTTGATTCATGCTATCTCTAGAAATTTCTTGTTTCAAACTCTATGTCCGTATTTTTTACTTATGATACAATAGCTGTCAATAACTGATTGATTCAACTAAATCAATACTTTATAGTAGATGTCTTTATGTGTTAAAAATAGTTTGGATTAACATTTATTAAAATTGCTCCAATGTTTAGCCTGACTATCCAAGAATATTCCTTCAACGTAAGGTCCTTAACTGAAATAGTCTTCGGTAAGATTTTTTTTGTAATTGTAGATGAAACGACGCTCGAGATACCAAACCATGGCAATTCTTGAGTCAGATGAAATGAAAGTGAAAATTTACATTCCCCATTACATAAAACTACCAGACATTTCTAGGGCTCTGATGCAGAGGTAACTGCCTCAGATTAGATAGGACTTCTCTTTATTTAGATTGCTGTGGGTTCTGATGTTTATGCTTATCAATTGTAATTGTATTTTAACTGGATTCCCAACCCTTTGACTCTTTCCACTGCTGATGTTATACATGCCATGCAAACATTGCATCATATTTAAATTTGTATTTTGTAATGCATTATAAAAAAGTTACGTGTTTTACTTTATGATAAAACTTAATATTGCAATGTAAGCGATATTTCCTCAAAACCGAAAGGTATCAAATATTTACATGGATTCAGTTATTAAGTTTTGGATGCATGTCAGTTGATTATAACCATTATTTTCAATTTAGAGAGAGTTTGGTTTTTTTTAAATCGCTCTGTGTGTATGTTAGAACATTCGTTATGTATACAAAAAATTACTAAGACAAGGGTAAAACATTTATGTTAAAAGTCTGTGACCGTCCCTATGACTGTTGGTGGTTGTATGTAGGTTTATCCTAAATAAGTGGTAATAGAGTAAGCAAAAAGGAATAAATCAGGATAGCTCGAAACAAATCAAAAGTCACGGCAAATGATAAATCAAGACAAAGAAGAAACGAAATAAAAAATACATAACAAAACTTAAAATCGAACATTATTTTTATGGACAATTAAGTCCAAAATAACAGGACATAACTCGAGTAGTTTAAAGTGTTTACCTCTGTAGCATTGTCCACTATCGAATCCGGTGTTTGTCCATTTAGGTTATACGTAAGACATATGTTGTAGGTAGGAAGATAAGAGTCACAACTTAAAAACATATTATTAGCTTTGCATTATGTATATTTTTATATTTTTTTTTTCGTAAAAGAAATTCGAAGATACCAAAGGGGCAGACAGAAATCGTTAAGTCGGCAGACAGACCAGACCATGGACAACAAAATGAAACGAAAGACAAACATAGAACATGCAACACAACACTGAAAACTAAAGCTGGAGTAACACGAACCCTACGAAAACCAGGGTGAGTTCAGGTGCTCAGGTAGGGTAAGCAACTCCTGCTCCACTAGTGGCACCCGTCATCTTACTCAGTAGTCAAACCCGGTGTGTAGTCACAATCGATGTTAGTCACAACCGGTCGGTCAACCAAATCATGATGGCGACCAAAAAGGACGAGTGCAACACAAGTGCATTTTATTCTGATAATGAGCCATAAACATGATTAAAGAGAGACAACTCTAAATCATGATAAGACATTTTCTTCAAAACAGCTCGTAAGTTAACTAAATGGGCGTATCATAAGTTTTTTTATGTGGAATTAATTTCTTGGAAGTCATAAAAAACCTATCAAATATCCACGATTATTTTAATTTACTGTATAGCTATTTCGTTGATAGAAAATGCATCAGCAATGTTTGAAAATATAATACAAGTTTACCAATATGTTTGTTTCCGCTTTGTCTTTTAGTTTGTTTCAAATTGTCTTTTCTCTTTGAACTAGGCACTTTTGATCTCTCACATGGGTATTTTACACTGGACTTGAATAATTATGATAATTCTGATATATGTACAATTCAACGAATGACCTCTCATCAGTAGTATTAGATGCAAACATTGTAAAAGAAAATACTCATATCCAGCAAACCGAAACAGCCAGTCATATCCAGCGGGCAGTAATTTAACATGTGCAAAACAAGATATGAAGCATTCTCCGTTTGTTTTCAAGAGTTTAGAATAAATTATAATTGAAGATGTCTGTAAAATAATGGGCTGTTAAATTCATGTCAGATAAATCTGACAAATGGGCTTGTGAATAACCTCGGGTTCATATGGTCAACCACCAGATGCCTCGACCCAGTGGTTTCAAAGTACAGGTGTACCAATGTTGAATAATTGGTCAATTTTGATATGCAATACGACTATTTCAAGCTTTTACTTCTCATAGGTAACATTAGAATCAAAAATAAAGAAAACCCGAGATCAAAACATTGTTAAGATCTCATATTCAAACAAACCGAAAGAGTCAGCCAAATCCAGTAGAAAGGACTAAGTGTAGTACAAAGAATGAACCACCCTCTGTTTTCCCTGATTGGAAAACTGGATAATATCAAACATTTACAGTTATTCTCAAGGCTTTCACTTTTAGGCAAATTTACCGTTTGGAAATCTGGTTGTTAACAAATATCTTCAGATGATCTTTTTTAAGGCCTTCATTATTGGGCAAATTTTCCCTTTTGAAAATCTGGTTATTAACAAACATTTGCAGCTGATCTTACTTAAGGCCTTCATTAATGGGCAAATTTACCGTTTGGGAATCTGGTTTTTAACAAATATCTTCAGATAGTCTTACTTAAGGCCTTCATTATTTGGCAAATTTCCTCTTTTGGAAATCTGGTTATTAACAAACATTTGCAGCTGATCTTACTTAAGGCCTTCATTAATGGGCATATTTACCGTTTGGGAATCTGGTTATTAACAAAAGTCTACAGCTTACTTGAGACCTTCATTTTTGGCAAATTTCCCGTTTGGAAATCGGGTTTTTAACTATACCATGGCGAATTAAGGAACAAAAACATCGAATGAAACAATATAATGAACAATATGGATACATTTAAATAATTGACCCCCTTTATTCAATACTGATGCATATAAACATGTGATCGGACGATGGCCAGAAAGATGTTGTTGTTATCAAGTTTAATCAATATTAGTTTTTTTTATTCCGAATAGGTGGTATCCCCTTTGAATTTCACATGTAGCATATCGACATATTCCTTTTAAATGGTAAACTTGGACATTGAAACTACTGCGTTGCTTCCTCTTTTGGTGGTCCTGATTTATTGAGCGTATTGTTCAGCAGAATATCACAATTTTATCCACAAATAATTTTACAAATATTTATACTAAATAATTTAAATTCTAAAATAAATAGGCTTTATTTTGTTTTCCCATTCCGCTATATATGTGATGTCCTTTCACTGAATAACTCTAAATTTCTTGACTATGTTGACCGCAGCTTTCCCATTGAATTTGAAAACAAAGATACTTCAAAAACAGAAAGGTCTGCTTCTTACCCCTTAGACTTTCACCTAGAAATTGACAGAAATGGCGGGTTAAGAACAAAACTTTACGACGAGAGAGATTACTTTGATTTTCCGATTGTAAACTTTCATGTCTAGAAACATTCCAGCCGCACCTGCATACGGAGTGTATATTTCTCAGTTAAAACGCTAATCCAGGGCCTCATGATTTGGTTGACCGGTACGAAATATCTATTTCACAAACGACGATGGATATCTTCCCACTCTCCGTGATTAAAAATCCGTTCCTATACCTGTTGTGACTATCATCGATTGTGATTATACACCGGATTTGGCTACCGATAACACGACGGGTGCCATTAGTGGGGCAGGATTTGCTTACCCTTGCGGAACGCCTGATCTCAGTCTGGTTTTTGTAGGGTTCGTGTTATTCCACTTTACCTTTTAGTTATAAGTTTGTCTTTCGTTTTAAATTGTTGTACATGGTATTGTCTGTCTTCTTTTGGACTGCCCCGTTTTGATCTTCGAATTCCTTTTTCCTTGAATTATATATAAAATTTGAAATTGATATATTCCTCGCCTAAGGGTCCACATTGTTCATAGTTTTGTATTTTTTGTTTAGTTTTATATGTATATGTGTCATGTTCCGTCTTGTTCGTGTTCTCGTGATTGTTGTGAAAGTTGACTCTATCCTTTTGCCTGGCCCTTCGGTTTTTTTCGCTTCCTCTTCCTATTCTGGCATTTCCAATGTGTCATCAAAGTGTAGAGTTAGCAACAGTTTTATTATGATTTATTTCATATCAGATATAAAATAGACATTTTCATTGGTGGAAACAGTGTCACGTGTCATTCTGTATTTTGCGGTATATAGAGCTACCAGTCAATATCATGATATTGCCGGGCAATATCCTGACCGTTTTCGCGATAATGCCCGCTCAGCTATGCGTGAACTACCTTATCGTTTTAAAAATGCAATAGGGTTATGACTAGTGTTAAAGATGTTGTTTCATTGTTAAATTACTTAATCAAAATATAAATAAAATTATTTAAATATTTTTTTATTTCATAGGGCAATTAAGCCTATAAAATCTAACAAAAAAAACACATATATTATTGAAGCTATACGATATTGGTTTGTATATAATACGAAAATACACAACTGGACACAATACTATAATATGATTTTATATCAAGAAACATTTAATGATAAAAAAAATATTAAAAGCAATTTCAAACATGAAAAAAATAACAATAATTATGATTTTTAACAAATATTGTAAACGAGAGACATTTATCTATGTGTAAACTTGCCTAGTACTTTATAAGTTCAATGAAATAAACACAATAGTTACCTATAAACAGGACAATATTCAAGATATATATATCGATATATATCGAGATATATAGACTGCTCTCGGGTCATGAGTATGGACCTTGACATAGATATCGCCCTCGCCTGCGGATCGGGTCACAATTATTTTACTCTTGTCCCTTGGGCAGTCAATATATCTCGAAAAAGCCCTCTTTATATATAACTAGTATATAAACATTGACTGTATTTTAAAGTAGATGAGCTCAAAACTCACTTTTATTAGAGAAAAATTAGTGTCAAAAAGGTGTAAATATAGAACAAAAAGTTGTGGTATGATTATCTATGAGACAGCCATTCAAAACGTATAAAACTAACATGTAGAGCTTGTAAGGCCTTCATTAATTGACAAAATTCTATACCGTGATGCGGTGACATTCTATTTTAAGGCAAATTATATATACATTGTTAAACCACTAACAGCAACCTAAAAAAGACGACATACACTGCAGTACAAGTTCCAGGCATTGGACAGGCATGTGGCGGAGTAAATCAGGATTTTTAGCCTAAACGATATATTCATTAACATTAACAACGACCGTATTGCATTTAACACTTTAACTCTATAAATAGTACGAAGAAACAAAATAAAATAAACAAGACTCTGCATGATGTACCAACCTCGGATAAGTACTCGCTGTTTTTCACAGATACTTCAAAATCCAACAACAACTGATAAGATACAGGAAAAAAACATGAGATGAGCAAATATGAAGGAAATCTTGTTCCATGTAGCCAAGAGACCGATTTTTTAATCGAGCCTTTATCATATTAATTTCAACAAAAGGTGAAACAATCGTAAGTTAATTTCTGTCTGGCCCGTTGGTATCTTTAAATTCCTTTTACCGACAGTTTCAAACGGTATGTCAAATCCTCGAAAAATTATCCAAAACATCAAAATTATTTTCACTCTTCAAATATTGTGAATACCATTACATTCATACAATTTTTTGCAAAATTGTATTATTATATATTGTGTTGCTGGTACGGGAACTTGCTATAATAACCGAATTTTTAGTTGTTGTAAACTTTCAGGACGCTGATATGAAACTTCATTTGAAGAGTTTTTTATGTAATTTATGAAACCATAAAATGTTTAGGACGTTAGCAAGGGCCTTACTTTTTCCTGTGTCAGTTATATGCCTGTTTACTAAAACAATTCAGCCTCGGGAAGTAGAAGAATTCCTCCTTTTCTTTACTGGATTTCAAAGCTTCACAAGTGTTCTTACAACCAACGTTACATTGCAGGGTCTGCCAATTGCTCCTCAAAACCTCTTTCCAATTTACTGACAATTATTCTATCAGCAGTAAGAAATGGGCTCCAGAGTTACTGTGAAACAAGCCATTCTGGAAGTGGCTTGAATCAAATGTGGATTCTAAAATATTCCAAATATCTGTTAGAATGCCTCAAATCAAGGTCCCTTACCTCATGCAATAACATCAAAACATTTGATTTTTCAACCCTGTATACTACTATTTAACATTCAAAGCTCAAAGAAAAATTAAAAGCCTAAGTTCACCTCTGTTTTGTTAATAAAAAAGACGGCAAACGCAGATTCAAATATTTGGTTCTAGGGAGGGACAAACCTTATTTTGTTGTTAACCACTCTGATTCTCACAAAAAGTACTCAGAAGAAAACATTTGCGGAATGCTAGATTTTTGATTGACAACATTTTTGTAATGTTTTGCGGGCGTGTGTTTCAACAGACTGTCGGCATTCCAATGGGGACCAACTGTGCACCCCTT
>JAULBM010328998.1:0-13127 GCA_032357055.1 Geukensia granosissima
GTTTCTGCTTCATCGCCTAAAAAGGAATTCGAAGTTACCAAAGAGGCAGACAGAAATCGTGAAGTCGGAAGACAGACAAGACTATGGCATTCAAAATGAAACGAAAGACAAACATAGAACACACAACATTACACTGAAAACTAATGTTGGAGTAACACGAACCCTACAAAAACCAGGGTGAGTTCAGGTGCTCCAGAAGGGTGAGCAACTCCTGCTCCACAAGTGGCACCCGTCGTATATCGGAACTTAACGTGATTTATCAATTTCGTAAGTGTTCTGAATATTTGCCAAACCTGATATTCAGTGTAATTAAACAGATATATCATGACACGGAGTGGTATTTGCGAAAAAAATAACTGTCTTGGGAATCAAATTTCCCTTGCCTATCTGCTCGGGAAAATTTTCTTCCCGCCAATGTTTTTTTCGCAAATACCCCTCCTTGTCACGTAATATCAGTTAAATATTATTACCAGTTCGTAAATATCTCCTTTTGTATTTCATTTGTTATTTTACCATGTGTACCCCCATAAACTGTTTAAAGATTGTCAGATAATCAATCAACGATAAATTTATTACTGTCTCCTCCTCAACTTGTAGAATTAGAATTCACGTTGGCGAAAAAAGGTTATTATATAGGTTTTGCTGTAAATTTTAACAAAAAAATCATGATAATCATCGTTTCCTGCATTTAGAATAAAACTATGGGTCTTGAATGTTTATAATTATCAAAGTGAAACAATTTGTATAGGTAATATAAATGTCAAAATTGAAGATGATTCCTCTCAGCTTTTGTGAAATCAAAATATTGCCTTTGCAACTTTATGATTTTGAAAGGGAAAAAGAGATACATTTGTTAAATCGAACGGTTAGACAAAAGCAAACAAATCGACAGACATTACAACATCGAGGACAAGAACAAGATGGACACGACCAATACAATTCACAAACAGTAAAACTAAACATATATCTACGTGCAATGTGAAAAAAATAAAATGTCATATGGGTATTCTATACTAGTCAAGACATACAATGTAAAGTTGTTGTTCCAATAATCACACATACAGATGTAGACGATGAAAATTTTCAATTTCAGGATTTACTACAGCAAAAGGAGAGCTTGTAAGATCCATTTTATACCCAAAACCAGTAGACTTCAAGTTCAACAAGGATACCTATGTATTTATTGGTGCTTTAGCTTTTATTGCTGCAATAGGCTTTATCTATACAATAGTGTTAAAGGTAAGAAACGGAAACCATCTGTTTACAGCATTATATATTTCTCTATAATTATAAAACTATGCGCATTACATTGTTGATTTGGCTTTCACATATTGGTTGGCATGTATATATTATTTGTCAAACGAGACAAAATATTCTCTAAAAATGATCCCCGAGGGCGGCCGGGGTATAAAAATAGGCCATTCGGTTTCTCCGCCTACAGGTAGAACCCCTGCCAAAGGCGCGTCCGTTAGTCCGAGCAGGATGTATAAATACACAAACTCCACTTCGCAAAGGTTGTGCCGGGGAAACAATTGGCACAAGGTATCTCCGTCCTGGAGCTAATAGTCCTCTTAAAAGGGCTTCCCTGGTTGTGTGGGTGTATAAATACACAATCCGTCCCTATCTAACCCGTATTTTTGCCAGTGGCAGTATAAAGTTCCTCCTTGCCGGTCCCTTGGTCACAGTCTTCATATTGATTTACCGTTTATTAACTTGTTTCTGCCCTCAATATGCATGAACTATTTGCCGATGGACGTTAAGCAACAATCAATCAATCAAACAATCTTTAGAAATGGCTGTTGATTTTTGTTTCGTTTTACGCTAGTTTTCACATTGCGTAACTCTCTGTGTTGTTGTCAAAGGTAACGACATAAAAGACAGTAAACTACATGCAGTTCAGGACAGTAATTAAGAATATGATAGCAAGAGTGTTAATAAAGATTGTAGTTAATTGTATTGATCATTTGATATTCATACAGCATTGACTTCATTACAATTATTCAATATTTTGCAGGTTCAAGCAGAGGAGCACCCCTCAGACATTATAATTCGCTCCCTCGATTTAATCACCATAGCTGTTCCACCAGCCTTGCCTGCTGCCCTTACTTTTGGAATTGTATTCGCCCAACGGCGATTAAAAAGACAGTTGGTATACTGTATAAGTCCACGTAGTATCAACGTCAGTGGCAGTATAAATGCCTTCTGCTTTGATAAGGTATTGTTTTTTTTTAATTTACTCATTTTGCCCATGTTATTTGTTGCGCTCCTTGTTGAGCCATTTGAATAATGTGTGAGTAAAGTTGACAAATTGAATTTAATAGTTTCATCCACTCTATCTTTGATATGTGGAAAGAATTTACACATGGTATTCTCTAGACAATGAGAAATTGTCATTTTTATATTATAATTGCTTTCTGTACATCCTTTGAATTAAATGACGCTTAAGCTATCTTCGTAAAAATCTTACACATGAACAAGTGTAGTGACAGTTTTTGAACTTGTACCATTCTGTTACATCTACATGAATTAAAGCCTATTCAAAAGAGTAGTAATTAGTATATTTTATCTTAAGACCTGCAAGATGATAGGTGAGATAAATTAGAAATGTATGTACAAAATAATCGAACATGACAAAAATGGCAAATGATTGACACTCTATATATATGCAAAAGGGCAAATGATTGACACTCTATGTATATGCAAAAGTAAAATTGAATCCTCTGTTCCCTTACATGCACAAATGGTTTTCACTGGAATTTTAATAATTATTTCATATATGTAACATGGCATTCAAACTTGAATGGTTAAAATAATTCGAAGATACCAAACGGACAGACAGAAAGTGTTAAATCAGAGATCAGATAAGACCGTAGCTAAAAAAAGAAACGAGAAACAAACTTAGTACGCATAACCCTACAATGAAAACTTAAAATAGCGGCCTGGCAAAATTATAAGCGAGGCTGGCAATTTGCTATCAACAATAGCTAGCTAGTGTTCAATTTGCCAGCCTCCGTTGGAGCTGGTCAGCCTTTTTGACAGCCAAAAGCTTTCAACGATTTGTTTTCATGACCTCTGATAACGAACTATGATAAAAAAATGTCTTTTCATAAATGATTATGATAAAAGATGAATTGAAAATGACAATTATATTTACCAATATTATAATGATAATAGTTTAGTTGTATCATTATTGTTATCATCATCTTTATAAGCATTCATGAGTCGTGAATAATTTATGACCATACATGCACTTGCTCGTTAACAATCAATATTTTTTTCTAAAATTTTCACACCTTTCTGTGTATTGATACACTTGTTGATATCTGACAATAGACATGTCATCCGAGGTAGTGATGAAGTCATATCTTAATAAACATTACACCTCTTAATTCTCTGGTATATTCTTAAAATTTACTGGCGGAATCTTCAGAAATTTATGCACCGTCTCGTCGTTATTTTCGTTTAATCTCTCTGGTTTGTGCCCATAGCAGACAATCGAACTGTATGTGTATTTTTTATCGGATTTATTTGTGTTTTCCTAGTCACATTTATTTTATAATTTTTAGCACTTACATGGAAGCTGTCGACGAGTCAACTGAAGCTAACGAGCGTTCAACAGTCGCGTTTAAGGGTTCAACGATAGCTGGCTAGTGGTCAAAAGCTTTCAACCGTTTGACAGCTGGGCTTTCAACGGTAGTTCGCGAGTGTTCACAACGGTTTTCAATTTGCTAGCAACTTGTCAGCAAATTGAAAGCTTTTGTATAACTTTCGCCAGGCCGCTACTGTAAGCTAGAGAAACATGAAACACTGCTCTGAAAACTTAATCTAAAGAAACACGAACCATACAAAAACTTTAGTAAGTTCAGGTGCTCCGGAAGGATTAGCAACTCCTGCTTTACTAGTGGCACCAGTCGTGTTACTCAGTAGACAAAGCCGGTGTATAGTCGCAATCGGTGTTAGTCATATCCGGTATAGGGATAATTTGTACAAAATTTGTAAATTAATTAATTTTTCTCGTGATTGGAGTGCAGTCTCTCTGACATTTACTCAATATCTTTTCATTTTCATATAGCATGTATAAATAGGAACAGATTTGTTTTCACGAAAGTGGGAAAATATCCATTGTCATTTGTTATATGGATTTATCGTACAGGTCAACCAAATTCTGATGGCAACTGAAAAAAAAATTCGAAGTAACCACTATTATCTTTCCACGAGAAACCCTTGGTTCACTAGCTTTCTTGCCAGCCGCAACCCTCTATCAAATATCTTATAGGGAACACAAGCCCTAGAAAAGCGTATTAGCGGAGAAATATACACTCTGTATGCATGTGTGGCTGGAAAGTTGCTTCAAATGTTTTACTATTGGAAATTCAAAGTCATCTTTCTTGTCGTAATGCTGTGTTCTTAACTCGCCCTTACTGTTAATTTCTAAATGCAATCAAATTTTGAAGCAGATTTTCTCTTTCTTTTATTTCTTTTCGATGGAAATTAACAACCATGGCTGTTTTGATGCTCTGAACATTTCTTGACGAAATTTTTCTCTCATGAGATAGATTTGTAAACATTTTTAGTATTTAAATAGATAATCATTGCTATTCAAATAGGTTATTTGAAAATTTATTATTATCAGCTTTAATCATGATTACTCTAGCAATGTAAACATAAATTTAATCAATTACTTTAAAACATTGTGTCATTAATGCTGTAATATCATTGTTCAAAATACAGATCGATTGAAACTAATCGGACTCATTTCTGACATTATTTAACATTGCAGACTGGTACCTTAACAGAAGATGGACTTAATATGCACAGTGTTGTACCAGTAGAAGATAAAATGTGAGAACCAAGTCCTTTTTTTCAAACCAGGTTTCAGCTTAAAGCTAGATCTATTCATGTCTATATAAACTTTATATAGATATAAAGATATATCTTAACTAAAAATATACAAAACGAGTAAATCTATTAAAATATTACAGTCAACTTGGCGGTATTGCAATTACATTGAAAAGGGCTTGGTTGGAGTTGTGTTGAATTTCAAAAATTTAAATATTTGATAATGTTCTTTTGAATACTTATGCATTCTTAATAAAAAGAAAGTATATTTTTGTCGTCATATTCAACAGTCCTTTAAAATGATCATTAGCGGATTTCAGTTTATTGTTTCTCGTGTCAGACTAACTATTTGGTGTGGAATTTGTATATCTGTAGCAAAACCTGGAATTACCAATGGAGTTTAAATTGAGTTGGTTTTATATATCAGTTCTATTTAATCATTTATTAAAGCATAAAACCCTTTCTGTTTGTGTATATACATAAGTATTAGCCCGTGTTATCAATTAGATTTCTCAAACCTTAAGTTCAATTCTTCTAAAATTGCACGGCCAGTCGGAACCACAATTAACCGAAAAGTTTTTAAAATTTATTTTTTCTTATATATGCAAACCAGAATGACTGCTACTTTTTTCTTTTCCTTTAGGAGGGGTTTAAAAAAAAACTACATTCTAATTTAGATGATCTGTACTTAGAACCGATCTTAATTTTTACGACAGTTTGTGTTTTTATTTATTTTTATTTATTTATTTATTTATTTTTTTTTTGAGTCAAGAATATCAAGAAATACCAATCACCACAACAAACTGCAGCACTTAAAAAGAATCCACATCAACCTAAGAACAAATACACAAAAACAACCATAAAGTAACAAAATCCAGATCGTTGACTTGAATCAGGTAAAAAAACTTGGTGGGATGAAGTTTGTTTTCCGAGAGTACAACTTTCCCCTGATTATATAGATCAGTTGCCTTTAAGAAATAACCTTCACATTATAACTAACGTACCAACAGGACTGATGACTGCTGACACGAAAGAAATAAAAGGGACGCTGCCTAATTTTGAAAAAACAATTTTACAAAATGCAAATTACTTAAATTAAACACAGTTGAATTAAGCTAAACTATAAAACATTTTTTCCTAAATAATTGTAGATTATCTAAATATATATATATATATATATATATATAAATATGTCGCTTTGTCAACATTTTTGATTATTTGGACAGGGGTCTGAGAAATATCGTATTTTTGCAGCAATAAACGACTGTGACTTTCTACTTGATTTTTATAGTTCGTTGGAAACTGTTTTTATTTTCTTTGATTTGGCTTTGGTACCCGATTAATTAGTTAAATCCCACCACATATCTCATATGCCTATCCCAGGTCAGGTATTATGGTCATAGGTTTGTCTTTGTGTTTATTGTTCTGTTATATTTAAATTTTCGATAATATTCAGATAAGAGCAGTATTATTTTACGCATACACGACTTTTCATTTGGGGCGATTTAGAGCATTTCACCCTTATTGAAGGGTTTGTTGAGACCTCTGGATTTGTAAATTTCTTTTGTTTTTCTTGTGATTGAAGTGCTGTCTCTCTGATATTTACACCATATCTTTTGATTTTCAAAGTAACCAATTGGAATATAATGCGTTTTTTAAACGAAAATTTGAGGAGTCTGCAAATTAGGTTTGAAAAATATATATGTGTTGAACTCAGGTATGTCCACAGATTATAAGTATATGTACAATTAAACATAAAACGGTTACCGATGATGAGATATATCATGTTTCGGTTGTATCTAAGATAATGTGGACGGACTATAGAACAATTACTTTGCTCACACACAGATAACAAGAATCCTTAAATTAGGTGTAATTATATATTGAAAGCATTCAAAATTCTTAATTATATTTAGAAACTCTACACAAATATAACATATGTCAGGTGTCACCACAAATGCCATATTCTAATTTGTTTGGGTTTTTTTAAGTTTTACTAAAGAGCACCATGACTTGAGTGAGATGGACAACTACGAACTAATATCTGCCATGGCAACATGCCATTCCTTGACACTTATTGACAATGTTTTGAGTGGGGACCCCTTGGATCTGATCATGTTTGAAGCCACTGGCTGGGAGTTGGTAGAAGAGGGACAAGATTCCTCCAAATTTGACATGATGGTACCGACCGTTGTTAAATCTAAATCGAAAACGGTAAATACTTTTGATCAGAATATTACGGTAAGGATTGATATATGAGATAACAAAACATAATTCAAACGAGCAACCAAAATGTTAATTCCACACATTTCTGCATGCGAAGATCGCTTGAGCTTGCCTTCTAATGAGGAATAATGGAGCGATGCATGAAGCATCATATACCAGACGGTTTTGATACTTTTTCACTAATGCATATTTACTAAGGAGATATAACAACAGATGTACTTCAACAGAAAATATAATTTATCACATGCTGTTTTACAGAAGTTTGCAGTATTTTTTTTTATTCTATAACGCTGAAATTACGTAGGAGTTAAGAATGGCATTTCTAATAGTAAATGCCCTTCCCGCTTGATTTAACTTCCTATTTCGCTATGTTTGGATCTCTGATGTTCTATGTTTTGGTTCTTATGCGACTGATAGAGTTCACTCCAAAAATTAAGTATACCATATGCCAAATTTATAATTATATTTATTCTAACATTGGTAAAAATGTGCTTTGTTAAAACAGTTCAAGCTAACTGTTTTATATGGACATATTTAAAGATAAAACATTTGATGTGTCAAGAATCAAATATGAAGATATTTCAAAAGGTCTTTTATGATTCGATTGTCGTAGAAAAATATAAAAAGGTTTTAGTTCTAAAGTTTCACCTTTTGAGTTATTCCGCTTATCACTCATGTTTACCACCCGTTTACTGAAAATTAATTTACTGTCATAAAAAGTATTAGCGCTGGACTTGATCTCGGAGTTAAGTCGCAGTATGCTTATAAACCTCATTAGGGAGGGTTTGATTCTTTATGGTAGCGATTTTAAACGAGAATGTAACTGGTATGAATGGAAGAAATATATTGCAACATATTTGAAAATTCTTAAAATGTGCTGTGCGTCACAAAATTAGAGTTTACTGCATAAAGTATGTAGTGAACATCTATATAAAAGCTCATACGTTTACAAGACAGGATCTCACGTTCAATGACAAAGGAAACAAGGTATTGTGAAAGAGCCAGAAATAAAACCTATCCAGCATGTGGGACAAAACTGTAACAAAATACGGACTAAAATTAGTTTTGATGTGAATAATCAGGAGCATAGATTCAATGTTGATTCTCAAGACCCAAATATTCAATTTCTATGAATTTTTTTAAATAACCTTTGAGTTCAAGTTTATTCAAATTAGAAATAAGTCTCAATGGGTTTGGTTTAAATTTATGAGCTCTATTCACGTTATTTTGATGTAAGTTTGGGTGAAATATCTCGTTTTTTATCAGTTGTTTGCAGATGCAACCAAACTGTGAAATAATATATTTATATCGAGGGTAGAATTGTGTACATATTTTAACTTATTTATGATAAAGCAATTCTTGACTTAATAATTTTTGGTAATACAAAGATTACTTTAATTAAAATCTCAATCTCAAAGCGGATAAATTGAGATAAATATAAACCGTAATAAGAAACCTTTGATGTAAGGTAAGCTTAACAATAGGGATTGGAAAATCTCTTGTTTTTTTAAGTTTGATTCCACCTTGTAAAACAGTATAATTTAAAAAAGGACAACTGATGGTGTCTTGATAAACTTTAATCAAAGTAAGTTCTCTGAGATAAATTCTAGTGACCAATTCTAAATTTGGTAACAAAAGATTTTTTAGAGTTTGGCTATACATTAGGATTTATAACAGTAACGAAATAAATCTGCAATTTAAAGGTTGGTTACTTAAGACATTCCTACAAATGATTAATTTTGTCGCTACACCTAATGGAAATAGTGTCAAGAAGACAATTTATTACATTTATCATCTTCTCTCAAACCCCGTAAGAAAATCTTTTGTAGTAATATTTAAAGCAAAAATTTACTGATAGGGATATATTTATTTCTGATGAATATGGGTATAGGAAATGAAGCATTTCAAGCGTGGAAAAATCGTAGATATTAACCGTTTTAAATGAGTTATCAGAGGCGCGTTGTTTGTCTAATACGTCACGACATTTTTTTTTCAAAAATGGTTAAAACCTTTATATTGATATGAATTTATTGCATTATTAATTATAAGTTTGTTTATGTTGGTAATGACACAAAGAATACTTAAACAAGGATATGTTGATCCGCAGTTGTAGTCATCATTTCAAAAAGTTCACGGTTAACACTACAATATTGTCGGCCGATTGGAATATCCGTTTCACTGATTAAAACTCCGTCTGCTTTTTTCTTTGAAGTGTGCAGTGTAAAAAAGAAACTGGCTATTCTTGAGATTGCCATGTATCGCTTTGCCCACTTTGGTCCGGCCCTTCAGATGTATTTAGCTTCCTCTTGGAACGATAAACTCCTGTATTGATTGTGTCTTTGCTGCAAAGGTGCTTAAATGAAAAGCTGAATTTTAATAAGTTTGTCTCTATTATTTTCAGCAAGCTCCAAAAGAGATAGGTATTCTACGACAGTTCACGTTCTCCTCCAGTCTCCAGAGAATGTCTGTGATTGTGAGGACCCTTGGGTCAGATCACTTTGATCTGTTTGCTAAAGGGGCTCCAGAAAAGATCGCTTCACTTTCAAAGGCAGAATCAGGTAATGAATACTATTGTTTATTTATATATATTTAAAAATACATAATTTATTTTTGACAACATTGTGCAGTATAAATGTATAATCTTGTAACATCTTTGATTTGATACATACATTAATCTATCGCAAAAATAAACTCCAATTGCGAATTTGCTGATCTGCAGTAGTACAAAAATTAAGCAGAGAAGGGAAGACAATCAAGTTCTTTAAAATGAATAAAATGATTCACAACATAAGCCAATCTCGATTGTGATATCTTGTGAATTAAATCGAGACAGGAATGAATTAATAACCAAATGAAATGAAGTTAAACTAGGGAAACGTGCTGACACTGACATTATTAACTCAAATATCAGTAATATTTCACAAACAATAGAACAGGAAGACCACACATTTTGAATGATATCCTCACAAAAACCATGCAAATATTGACCGACACGACAGCTCATTGCAGTATTTCATTTTAAATCCGATCTCATAGGAAAAATAACTCAATATTACAGAGCTTGGGGTGGTTTTATCAAATAATAATCATTTCGTCAGCTTCCTCATTGGACACATTTGTTTACATACGGTAACATTTGTCTTATATATTACCACGTTTACTCCAATTTTGAGATACGGGTGTCTTAAATCTGCATTGCTCGTTTTCACACCAGTTTTGTCAGGAGGGCAAAGTCTAAAGTAATAAAAATTTTAGCTTTATTGATTTTATTCGATATTCATGGTTTGAAACTATATTTCTATCAACACGGATTATCTTTTTTTTTCGATAAAGCACGATGCAATTTAAGCCATATGATTGGCTTTATCCACGATTTTGAATAAAAAAACTACCCGTTTTCCGAGACAAAAAGATCCCAAAACTATATTTTACATTGCAATGCATATAACTGCGCATTATTTTACCACAAAGAAAAATACGTAGCCTACATTAGATTTTAGGCGTCATTAAACTACAATAAAAGTAACTTCGACCATTTTACATATTTTTTGTTTGTTTGTTTTTAGTTTTATATGCAAACTATGTCTCATGTTCTGTCTTGTTCATGCTCCCGAGACTGCCTTGTACGTCGACTGGTCTTCTTTTGTATGGCACAAAGGTCTTCGGTCGCTTCTTCTTTTCTTTATGATTGTTTCCTGTAGCAGCTGCAACTAGATTTCTTACGTTTTACGAAATAACAAAGCCAAACTCACTGTTACAGTGTCTGACATATTACTTCATACACCATTGGTTATAGTGTCCATTTGTTAGATTTCCCATGCCACAAGCTGCGGTGGTACCGTGAAGCTATAACCATACAATTCAACTGCAATTTTGGCTTGTTTTGGATGCGAGTACTTTTTTACTTTTCTCGGATCTTGGAATTTCTATGTTGTTTTAAATGCTGCTGATTAGAGGTTACTCCTTTAAACAGGTGTTTACCATAATTAAATTTCTCATGTTTTTTTCAACATTGGTAAACCTGTTTTAATCGTCACACATGAAGAAATTCTGTTGAACTTGTAAAAACATAGAACTTTAAAATGCATAAGCTATCTATATGATCTATTGAATTTTCCTTTTGTTATAGAAAAAATAGGGGATATGGTGTAAATATTCATGATACAAGAATCTCTTATGTACAAGTAAATTCTAAGCAAAGGAACAGCGCTTTGATTGCTGTTCTTAATCTCAAAGTTACAGTGAGGCTTTCAACACGGAGTAAAAACTCGCACCTCACTGTTAGTTCAAGACGGCCCCTAGCACCGGTTTGAGCGAAATTTAGACAAGGTCTGCTAACATCGAGTTGGACTAGTTATGATTACTTTGACTGCAGAACAATTAACAAGTATTTCACATCGGTATAATTGTAGTTCCAGATGATTTCCATGGCGAACTTGTGAAGTATACCCAACATGGATACAGAGTTCTGGCCCTTGCATGGAGACGATTACCAGCGAAATTAAAATATGCAAAACTTCAGCGAATACAAAGGTATAATTAACCGGTAACTTGATGTAAAAGTTTTAGCATTAATAAGTAAAACTGTACGTAGGTCTTTTGGTTTTGTCAAATTTGAATTAGAAAAATCCCCATTGACATTTATGGCTCTTAAAGATACGATTTCTTATGACTGATCTCTCATATTTTAAAGAAATTTGAAAAACTTGAATGGAACATAGTAGTAACTTTTGTGATTTCCAGAAAATTAATTGATTGTTTTATGCAGTCTTTGTCTATTTCCGTCATGTTGCTGTTATCGAGACTGCCATGTTTATTCAATTGTCCCTTTTTTGTCTGTTTTATTCTCGATTTCTCTTGGTTCCGCAAAATACAGCTAAAACAAGTACGGGTTGTCAAAAATTTAACCTATTTATAATTATCTATTCATATTTTTAAACAATATAAAGTACATCTTAGTTTCTTTAAATAATAAAAACGGGCTGATGTGTTTATTAGCTAATTACAACATTAGAAATATTAGTAATGCATGTTAAAGGATCACACGTCCGTAACTATGACTTCAAATGTTTATTCTGTCTGCTCTTTTTCGCCCCATATCACAAAAACACGAAAAGTATTATACTTAGTAGTTTTCCATGCCGTCGGATTTGGCTCCATTTCGATTTGTTTGGATATGAGTGTTCTTTTTTATATCGTTTTGGATTTAATGCTACTGATGAGATGTTACTCCTTGAAATGTATATAAAGCATACCTAAATTTAACATTTTAATTTAAAATTGGTAATTTTGCATTTTGACATCACTGAATCGATACCTCTGTTAGTGGCTCATCCTTTTGATGGTATTCACCAGCCCAGTTGTCAGACTTACCTGACATGATATTTATTAACAATGTTTTACACAAATTTGCTGTATTTCTTAAAAATCTAAAGTACTGAAAATACGGAAAGGGTTTAAAAAGTTTGCAAATAGTAGTTGTCCCTGGCGTCGAATTTGGCTTCCCATTTTGATTTGTTTGGATTTCATTGCTACTTTTGCTACAGTTGATCTTGGACTTCCAATGTTTTGATTCTAATGATACAGATGAGATGTTACTTCTTGAAATATGCATATAGCATACCTAAATTCTCCAAATTCATTCAACATTTGTACATTTGCATAATGATAACAAAAGTTATTTTAACCATTTTTTTAGATCAGTAAATTATAGCTTAAAAGGTGCACTGGTGCGTGAGATGTGGTCTACTTGAATATAAATTTCCTAAGATTTGCTCTATTAGAAGGTTTACATTTACAGAAAATACGAAAATTTTAATAAAACTAACATGCGTAGACATCTTCTTTTCAAAAACAAATCTGAATAAGGGACGTTTCATCGTAGCAAAATGATCGAATTTGGTTGGCAAATTTATTTGTTAAACGAATTTCCTCTATTTCACAGAAATAGAATGCACTTTAAAATTTGACTCTAAAAGGTCGTTCTAAAGCGCAGTCGTGTTTTTTTTTTTTTTTTTTTTTTTTTTTTTTTTTTTTTTTTTTTTTTTTTTTTATTTATTTAT
>JAULBM010329009.1:0-13127 GCA_032357055.1 Geukensia granosissima
AGCTCGCGAGGTCTGAAAATCAGCCAATCAGCTGCTTAGATCAACTCGTTGATAATCGATTTTTTCTCACATTGGTTTGGAAGTGTGAAAACTTCATAAAAATTAGAGAAATGCCAATAATATTTACCAAAAAGCATGCTCACAGAAGATATTGCCCAAATCGTTAACAGAGGTGTTATCTCCCTGTAGCAATTTTTACAGTGTAATCACTGTAAAATATGTAAGTTTACACATATGAAAGCTAGAAATTCAAAACAAACTTAAAATTTGCAGATGATTTGATGTTCCAAACAAATATCAAATTTTAAAAAAATATGTAAGGATGTATCACATTTAACATTATTCTAATGTTGATTTGCTTTTATAATTACAACTTTGCAAAATTAAAGTATCAAAAATAAAGTTTCTCTAGAAATAAATAGCTTTTACAGATATGCATTGGATATTTTCTTAACATATTGTGTTAGTTGTCCAATGACCAAATAAAGATATTTAGAAACATATTTTATGTAACAGTTATGTGATTTTATCAGAAATCGTGCTGTTTTATTTTGCATGTTATAAAATGTTATCAGCTTTTGGTAAGCAATTTTCACTTCCTTTCCTACGACTCAATATCTTGAATGAAAATAGAATTCAATCATGTCTGTAATTTATTTTCAGATACATCAAGAGCACCTCGGGAAGGGGAAGTTCACGGGAAAGGATATTACTTTACAGACCGAGAGTCAATGGATGAAGATATTAGGGAAGGGAAGTACATAGAATGGGGAGAATTCAATGGCAATATATATGGAACAAAGCTGGATTCTATTCATAATGTGACTATGGATGGAAAAATGTGTGTTTTGGATGTTAGTCCGACAGTGAGTAAAAATTACAGTAAAGCCTGTATGAAAAAAAAAAAAAAAACCTATAGGCATGATAGGACTAAGAACTTTTTCTTGGTTAGAAAAATTGTTTGGTTTGCACATGTAAAATATGACCTATTGTGTCTAGGTTAGACAAGCTTTGTGTTTGCACAGGAAAATTTTTGACCTACCTGTATTACAGCTTTTCTTTCTTAAAAGGTACAGTAGAGACCATTTATTGTGATACATATCAAATGCCATGTACATTTTTTGTGAACTATAAATTAAGTCCTCCAGCAAACAGTAAATGTAAACCAAAATTATTTGTGAGCAAATTATTTTGCAACTTTTGCATTAAAAAAAGATCAGGAACAAAATTAATAAAGGTCCAAAGTTGGCAAATTGCAAAATTAGGTAGTGGATGAATTGGAATTCAGTGTGATATCATGAATTAAAGTTACAAAAAATAAAGATGATTTGCAATACATTTTAAGAATCCATCTCTACATTCAAAGCAAGGGTCATTCATTTTACCCCCTGTGAACAAAGTTTAGTTGTTATATATGAATCAACTAGTCTGACTGTCTTTTTGCTGTCTGTCCACATACCATGCAAGTGCAAAAAGAGTTTGAAGGATTTCAATGTATCTTTACATGAAGCTTAGATATAGTATGGACCGTAATTATTCTAATTTTTCGACACTGATACACACCAATTTTTCTCGAATTTTGCAAAAGTGTCAAAATATTAGAATTTTGAAAAAGTTTCATCAGGTTTAAGACCAGAAGACTACGATCGGTAAGTATTTCGTGTGCAAGCATTAGGTTCAAGTCAATAAGCAGAGTTTGCAAGTCTGTGGTAAGTTTATCTGATTCCATATTGTGAAGAGGACAGTTATCGTACTTTGATTCAATGTTTTTTAATGAAATTATTTTGTTTTCACTCGTTGTTTTTTGTTACCAGAAGTAAGCGGTTGATGTGAAATAAAACTGTTCGGAATTAGATCGATTGGAATCCGAAAATTAATCAATTGTTACAGAAAGGGGATGAAAATTTTATTTATTTAATGAAATTTTGCAATCGATGTAATCTGGACTTGAAATAAATTACCTTTAACAAGGTTTAAAATGGTAACCACGTTGACAGAGTTATCGTATTGTTGACATTTCAATATGGTGCAAGATTCGGTAAACAGGTGTTTTCCTTAGAAAAATATCCTTCTTTTCATCTGGATTCATTTTTTTCTGGTAATGGTAAGGCCATTTTACTTTTGTTTATTTTACTTTCAATATATTTCATTATGAAAGGATCTTAGCAAGAACTTAATTGTCACTCTGGCGATCAGCTGACAGTGATCACAGGTGTCATTTATATTTACCTGTGGTACTTCAAAGGACTCATTAACGGATAAAGGGAATTAATTAGCTATAAAACAGTGATAATTAACATGTCAATTCCCATGCTGAGTTTTTACAACTTCATTAAAAATGAGCTTGGGTTTTTTGTGACCCCAAAACATCGATCTTGAAAATTTTACCGATTTAACTCAAGTGTAAAAAAATTAAAATTTTTTTAAAACTAAAAAATTTCTGAAATTTGAAAAGTGTCGAAAAATTAGAGTGATTACAGTGGACTAGCATACATGAAGCTAATTGATCGTTCTTCATTCCTAGGGCAAATAATGCAACTAAAAGTTTATAAATGGACATTTGGAATTTACATGGTTTGACTTTGTAAATACATCTTTTCTTAAACCGTTTAAGGATTTAAATGAAACTTCACATGCAGCTTGGACACAATGTGAAGATTTGCATTTAGAAAGCTAATTCATTTCATTTCTTTCCAAGGGCAGATAATTTAGTCTTGTTATACAGTTCCAAATTTTCCTTGAACTAAGTATTAAAAGAGCAATTTCAAGTGATTCTATCTAAACATATACAGGTACCAATGCACACATTTTATACCTGGTTGGAAAGAAAATAAAACCAATTTTTTAAGATTAGCTGCAAAAATATTGTCACGAGTATTGACTTTTGGTGTGTTTACAATAAATTAGAACATTTTGGTATGTTAACAAAAAAAATAAGGACACTTTGGTATGTTAACAGACCAACTTATACTGTAGCAGTTTAACAGACCAACTTAAACTGTAGCAAGTTAACAGACCAACTTATACTGTAGCAGTTTAACAGACCAACTTATACTGTAGCAGTTTAACATTTGGGGAAATTTGAAAATTTCACTTAAGATGATTGGTTGATTTAAATATTTGTAGACAATATAAAAATAGGAGATGTGGCATCATTGTCCGTGAGTAAGCCATCCACCAAATGACAGTTGAATTTATACTTCTACAAATCCTATTATAACCTTCGATAATGAACTGGACACTTAGTCAGTTTTTTTTTAGAATGGTAGCTTCTTTAAAGCGGTTTATTTAGATTGCAATATTTATATTTTAGTCACTGAAAGTATTGAAAACTCCAGAATTTATGCCATTTGTTGTATTTATTGCTGCCCCTGGAATGGATGCCCTTAAAAGAATGTATGAAGAAGGACGACGGAGGGGATTAGTTGGTAAAAAGGGGGTAAGTATGACATAATTTTGGATATATCTTCCTTTTTTTTAGTAAATTCTGATTGTTACATTATAAAATCCTCTCATCAGAAATCTGTCTTTAGCAGAAGACTACATACTGAGTAATTTTTTTTAACCTCCATTCTCAGACTAGACTAATTGCATGTAGACGGTGTGCTAATTTGGAATTCATTTTCCCACAAAACCTAGTAAACTATTTACTGTTTCATCAGTCATAAAATGTCTGTAATGCTTTATAAAGTAAAACAATTATGTCGCACTAGTTTTCAGGTTGACCCATGCATTACACTAACTGGTTATTGGGAGTCAAACCTTTATTTTTTCAAGAATTTCCATTTATTAAATAACATGTTATAATAAATTTCATACTTTATATATCTGAATATTTTCAATTGTCTACCATACTAGTGATACTACATGTATTTTATTTTTTTGTTTTTTAGGCCAGTGGTCCTGGAACAATTGAAGTTAAAACAGTAAGTTAGATTTTTCTTATGTCATACAAGAAAAAATTAGGATAAGTGGTCAATATACATCAGAAACCAAATATTCTAAAATAATCCAAACAGCAAAATATACATCCTGTCTAACCAATGAACGGCCCTTAAGGATGCAATCTACTCCTGGATGAGAAACCAAGTAGCCTATTTCTAAACCCTGGCTACAGTTGGGATGGCCAAATATTTTTAAATCCTGTCCTACCAACGAATTCCCCCCTTGATCAGGGGTTTTACCTGGAAACTGAGAAGCCTCTTTCAATGCCCTGGTCACCCACAGGTGATTAAGTCAGAGGATGGGATAAAACGCATTTATGATCATGAAAAATTGTCCTCTTGGTTTTTCCTAAGAAAAATATAACAGGAGGGATGCTTTCATGCGGGACACTTTTTTGGCTTACACATGTGCAAATCTACAAGAGACGGATGTTGTACTGTTATTTCACAACACAATTATTATAATGCCAATTATTTGTTACAGGAACATGATTTTTACCAAACTATTCAAGAAAGTCAGCAGATTGAAAGAGTATACCGGGGGATGTTTGATTTCACAATTGTCAACGATGATTTTGATGAAACTTACAGGACTTTAAGAAGAGAATTGGACAATTTGAGTGCAGAGCCTCAGTGGGTTCCAATCAATTGGGTGTATTAAAGGTGAAAGGTCAAATGTTTTACTTCCTGGGTTGATTGTGCATCAGTAGAGTGCTTTGTAAAATTGTGCATCATTTTGACCATTTTTGTAGAAATATTCCTTTACCATGTTATTTTTATTTTTTTGTAAATAGGGAATCAATATTTTTACCTTTGAAAGATTGTGTATATTAAAGAAATATGTATATTGTTATTAACATATCAATGGTGTCATAAAATAAGAAAACAGAAAACATTGCCATGCTTGGTGGATAAAAGTAAGCTGGCTTCTTAGAATCAAATTAAGATATCTGCCCCTGGGCCATAAGAAAAATTGCGGTCAAATTTTAATATTTTTTAAAACAACACAGATGAAATTGTGATTCATTTCTCTGGAAAGGGTAATGTTTATTAGATAAATTTTTCGGAAAACCTGTCTTTTCTTGTCTAAAGGTTTAGAATGGTTAAATAGTGTTTCACAGTTTCCCAAACATTTCTAACATCTTTGCTTGAAGTCTTCAAAAATTTTATAGTTCATGTGATGAATTATGGTGATCATAAAAGTTAACAAATATTTGTCATAGCATGTAAAAATGCTATGAACTTGACAAAAAATTCATGCTTTAAAATGGATCAAACCACTGGATTAGGAAAATATGTTTCTTCCGTTATGGTATGGACTCTGGTTCATTGTTGAAGGCCATAATGGGACCTGTAGAAGTCTAAATTCTACTGTCACTTAGTGGGTGGCTGTCTCATGGACAATCATGCTACATCTTCTATTTTTATATTCAGGAGTGTAACTGTATACAGTGGACAAAATGAGATAAACATATTCTTTACATATTTTAGCATATCCCCCTATGATGAATTGTTAAAGTTTCTATACAAGTATTATGATAGTACTATTGTTGCCAAGATACCAATTTTCGTTGATTTCATCAGCCTTGAACTACATGTTCATAGTATGGTGCCTACATGTCAAATTTGATATATAAAATCAGGTTATAAATTTGTCAAAATATTTTTTTTAACATCATTTTACTAATGTTTATGATTTCTGTAGCCTCTGAAAAATGATTCTCGCAGCCTCCTTCTCAAAATTTTAGTTCTTATTTGGTTGGCCTCTAAAATTTGGCTTAAAATCTATGAATATTTTTCTTCCATGTCACCCTTTTTCCTGTGTAAATAAAACTGTATTTATTTCTAAGGGACCTACCATTTTAACTGAAGGGATGAACTGGTTGTTTCTGAAAAAACATCTGATTCTGTATCTTTGAGAAAAAAAATATATTTAAATGGTCAAGTTTTTGGAATGCCTTTTAGGATGTGTTAGGCGTCCATATTATAGTTTTTAATCATACTTTCTCAAAGTTAAATGGTTAGTCCCTTGAATAGAATTTAAGGCAGCAAGTAATATTATCTATTGTTTTAAAAAGAGTGAATGGAAAAAGACAGAATTTGAAACATTTGTGTGGCATTTTATTTAAACATATCACATGGTTTTTTGGGTGTATATAATTTCTTTCATATCATGATGTAAATTTTCCTTGTTTATTTGACATATTTTGTTTATTGCTATGTTCGTTACTAGATACAGATGTTTGGAAATGGATAGGTCTGTTAACTTAAATTTGATATGAGTCGACCAAACCAAAATATTTCTATAATAATAGGTTATTGTACATGTATATGTACAATACAGAATTATATTGTACAAGTACGTATTGTATTAAAACCTGTATTAGACAAGACGCCTTTGGTATAATAACCTAATTATAATGCAGTTAAAATTTAAACAGTAAAAATATGATTAATAAAGGTTCAATATTTTAATAATATTTCTTGAAAATATACAATTAAAGATATATAATTATTTTTGAAAGGAAAGCTCATTAAAGTTGAACACCAATGTCTGAAGATTACCACACAATTTTTGTTTTTTATTTTGTGTTTTTGAATACAAGAGCTTCCACAAACTTCTGAATTTCATTATCCTCAAGCAGAGACCAACATTGCAATGTCACTTGTAGACGACATTTTGTAAAAGTTATCTCCCTTTGCAGACGTACAATAAGGGAAAAATACGGACTTTTCGGAACGTCGAATACAGAAAAATAAGGAAAGTCAGTACAATGTGGAATATATTGTATTGTCACGTGTTTAAAATGGAACATTTTCATTTGATGCAAATTATAGCTATATAGTAATAAGTTATATAAGATAAGTTTTTAGGTTTTCCAGAAGCAGAAACCTATGGTCCTCTTAATCCACCACCTCATTCCATTCAATTGTGTAAGACTGAATTTAGACCTTAATGTTACCACTGGTGACTAGTTCTTATCTAAAAAAAGATAAGAGGTCTCCACACGACTTTTTGGATGTTTAATATTAATAAGATTGGTTAAAACAAATGATATTGTTGATTTATATATATATATATTATACATTTTATTTAGCTGGCTAATACACAATTACAATTATTTAAATATAAGTTTGTTAGTCTGTTGATGTTGTTTATTTAGAATTTTTTGCGTGGGATTATTTTTGCTATTTTTCGTCAAAGCATTTTTGTGCAAAAATTTCTTCACACAAATGGAAAAGTAATCATAGATGGAAATATTTGATTTTGAGAAATTTACAACTTAAGAACATAAAGACTATTTCATTAAAATAGATACGGGAGGACAGGAAAATCCTATTTTATGACACAGGTTTCTGGATCTTTAATGGTTATATGTCCATAAGTTGAAAAGTTTGCTTGGTGTTTCTTATTTGATATAAAGAAACTTAAATTTAAAAAAAGTGAAAAAGTGAGTTCCTCATGAGGTATATATTAGAATACGGTTGTTTTGAATCATTTCTATTCCGTCAACATTTTTGAATTTTCGTCTCCCAGACGACTTACTTCGCTGGAATGTAAGGCATCACACTCCCAATTATATGCCTGGCAACTATAATCCATATCTTGTTTCATTTGACATTTGATGTATACCGGTCCTCAACTTACAATTTTTAAAATACGTAGGCTGAATGCTTTTCTTCGTTCATGAATTTCAAAAGGAGTTCTTTGACATTTTACACACAAATCTAACGTAACTGACACGAGCACTGGAAGCTGTCTGCCTAACACTTTGTCATTATGACATGAAAAATGCGGAACCCGTCGCCGCAATAGAAATGATTCGAAACAAGCCTATTCCATTCCTGTCCCTAAATTGGAATGAAATTGCCCTTAACACTTGGAGGGGTTTCTATTTTGACGTCTCAATTCACATTCATCACATTTGGACAGCCTTCACATTGAAATACACCATTTTTCCCCAGTCCTTGATTTTGGGTTTTGAAGAGCTAGCCGCAAATACAAAAACAAGGTCATTGGTCACCCAGGCCAAGATCAGTGGTTCTCTCTGGGTACTGCAGCTTCCTCTCCCAATAAAACTGACCACTGGGATAAGACAAAAATATTACTGAAATTGGTGTGCAAGTCCAATCAAATAAAAATGTAATAATAGGTTGTTAATTAAATTTATTTTTGCTGAAATAAACACATAGTATTGCTTTACCTTATATAATTGTCGGTTGTGGATGTATTTTATTTATGAAATTGAATGCTGTACTATTTTTTCAAATAAAGGTTGTATGAAAAATTTTCTATTTTTAGGCACTTTGTCGTTTTATATGTATACATTTATTGTTTTAAATAAAGTTACTGCAGATATTACATGTATTATATAAAGAGAGTCATGTTGTCATAGTAACCAAAGAAATATTGAAGAAAAGAATCGTGAATGCTTAAACGATTTTTGTTAGTTTGATAATTATGGATTCATTCCAAAGTTAGATGTGAAGGGTGTAAGGGCTAAAAAGTCTGTGAAGGTTGATTATTTTTTAATCTCTCTTTTGAAGTGTTTTTATAGAATTTTTATCAAATATTTTCAATCATGTACATTACAAGGATGAAATAAGAAATGCTTCTAGACCACCAGATCCACAAAATATGTCAAAGGGGAGATAACCAATAATTTACCATATGATTTAAAATAATCTTAAAGGTTTATCAGTCAGGTTTACTTCCAGATATGGAAAAAGGTAAAACAGGTTAAAATGCTTTTTAAATTTCTTTAATTTGTTCTGATCTACGCATACAAATGAAAGAAAAAGTTTTTAAGACAACCTTAAACTATTTTTTTTTCTTCCATCTAATTGGAACTTTCCTACCTCAAACTATAGCATCCATTGTTTTTTTTTTCACAAAATATTTTTAATTAATGTAAGGAATAAATTTGTTAAATAATTTTATTATTTCAAAATATTTAAATTAGAATGTGAAATATTGTAATTTTCTGTTTTAACACAACACATATTTAAAATTATTCCACCTTTTACAAGTGAACTTCACTGGTTTATTTCAGTACTAATGGCATTTGCACACCTTAATAAACTTATAATTTGGGTGATTTTGTATGGAGTAATTATTACCAATTAAATAGATTATAATTGTATTTTATCCCTCCATTAACACTTGTGATACATATTCTCGTATGCAAAGTTGGCTTTCAGATTATGGAGTTAAATGTACCATATTAAAATTATATTTTTGATTATGCAAAGTCCTTTAAACATTAAATAAAATATAAAACAAAAAGTATTCTTGTCTTTTTTTAGGAAAAATTTGTGTTGCTTAACTGCAAAAGTACATGGGCCCTCTGTGGGTAAGTGGTGTTGGTACTTGATAGACCCTTATATGTAGAGTCCTAGTGTTGTCTGTACAGCCCTTGGTGATCAAGTGGTTTAGGCAGTTGTCTGTAGGCCTTTTGGTGATCAAGTTGTATAGGTAGTTGTCTTGTAGGGTCCTTGGTGATCAAGTGCTGTAGCTAGTTGACACCTGTCTGTAGGGCCCTTAGTGGTCATGTGGTGTAGGTACTTGTCTATAAAGCCCTTGGTGGTCAAGTACACTACATGTAGGTAGTTGACACTCTCTGTAAGAGCCTTGTTGGGCAAGTGCACTACCCGTCGTTAGTTGACGATCGTATGTAGGTCCTTAGTGATCATGTGGTGTAGGTATTTGTCTGTAGGCCCTTAGATGTCATATGGGGTAGGTAGTTGTCTGTAGGGCCGTTTGTTGTAAATTGCTTTAGGTAGTTGACACTTATGTGTAGTGCCCTTGGTGGTTAAGTGGTGTAGGTAGTTGATTGACATCTGTCTGTAGGGACATTAGTTAGCAAGTTATGAAGACAGATGTTTGACACTTGTCTGTAGGATTATTGGTGGATAATTGGAGTAGGTAGTTAATTGACACTTGTCTGTTGGAACTTCTTATAAAAATGTGATTTTCCAGATGATGGTCTGATACTAAATGTTAAATTGCAATGTGGCATTAAACTTTCTGGATTTTTTTTCTGACGACGTTTTCTACAAAACAGCAGCAGCTGCTTCCCCTTCAGGAGCACCTCAGCCCGCTCCCGTTTTTCTAGGTGTCGTGTTATTTCTGTGTGGTGTTTTGTGTACTGTGTACTGTTGTTTCGTTCTGTAGGCCCTGGTGTTGTCTTTTTATTGCCAAATGACCATGGAGTTGCACCCTGTGTCGCGCTGAATTATCCCTCTCTACTTCTCCCTTAAGACCAGAAAATGACTCACAATCTGGTCAGGTCACAGTTAAACTAAGCTTAATGAAATTCTACACCTTTCATACCAAAGACGTATTGCACTTAGTAGTTGTCCCTGTCATCGGATTTGGCGTTCTATTTCAGTCTGCCTGGATTTGAGTACTTATTTTACTATGTTTGGATATTGGTTTTCCAATGATTTGGTTCAAATACTGATGTAAGGTTACTCTTTGAAATGTACATTTCCCTATGTTTATTCTATATTGGTAAACTTGTATTTTGAAACCACTGGGTTGATGTTTGGTGCTCGGACTTCAAGTGTTTTGGTCCTAATGCTGCTGATGAGAGGTTACGCCTTAAAATGTGCATAAAGCATACCATAATTCCCCATGAATATAACACTGGTAAACTTATATTTAGAAATCAGTAAAGGAGAAATATCTTGTTTATGGGGTATATTGAAATTTCAAACCGACAGACCTGAAATTAGCTTACACGCTACGACACAATATTATCAAACTTTAAATCAAATATCAGATCATTCTTTTCGACAAATGCAAAGTACAAAGTGACAAACATTTCGTGTTGAATATCATATAGTATATCTGGGAAATATTGAAATTCTCAGGTAACATCAACCACGAAGTTGTCGTCCAACAGACCTCAAAATTCCACACACGTTGCAACTCAATATGATAAGCTTGAGACCTAATAGCTTTAAAATATAGATTTAACAATTTTGTACAAATGTGGGAAAGTTGATTATGCTGGACAATGCTTCAAGGAATAACCTCTCCTCGAGGTTATAAGCATCATAGGAAGACCACGATCCAACCATAACATGCCATGTTCAATTTTAAAATAGGGTATATTGAAATTTCAATGTATCTGCAAACAAGAAGTATATATATTTGCCCGACAGATCAGTTAACCTCTTGCACGCTACAACTCGGCATTCAAATAGCAAATCATTTCTTTCAACAAATGCAAGGAAAACTTACAAAAAATTCCAATTTATGAATTTGATATGATGAAATTTCAAAGCATTGGCAATCAAGAAGTGGTGGCTCCACAAATAAGAACGCTTAGACACTAGAACCAATATTATCAAGCTTTTATTTAAACCAAATATGAAATCATTTCTTTCGACAAATGCAGAGTAAACTATTTCGTGTTCAGTTTTATAAAATTGGGTATAATGAAATTTCAAAGCATCGGGAAACAGAAATTGGTGGCTCCACAAGACCTTAGAATGCTTACAAACCTCAACCAATATCATCTAACTTTTGTCCAAATAACAAATCTTTCCTTTTAACAAATGCGAAGAAAACAATGAAAGTAAAAAAGGATTTTTTCAGTATAATATTAAAATCCCCAAGTGTTATTTTAGAGGGGGTAGTGGCCCGACAAAACTGAGAATCGCGTCCACGCTATAACTCGACGTTATCAAGTTTTGTACCAAATTAGAAATGCTTCCGTTTGATAAAGGCAAATAAATCTGTGACCAAGTAAGCATGTTCAACATGTTCAATGTGTGCATATATTAAAATTTCAAAGTTTGCTGTACAATACTAAAATTGTTTCCCTCTTCCATTCACATCTGCTTTGTATTATTATTTATTGGATTGACTATTATATTGTAACTCTATTTTTTTCTCAGTAACTATGATATTGTTTATGAGAAAAAATTTCATTCATTCATTGATTTAATTACCATATTTAAAGATATATGCAATGTACTAGTCACTTGTCACCAATTTTCACAATCTCAGTAAAAATTACATCCGTCTTAATTTTAAACACACGAGGAACCTGTCAAATTTGTTCACTGTAACCTTTAAATGCACCTATTGCACTTTTGAGTGGTGTTTCCCAATATTCATCAATCCATTTTTCAGAACAAGCCATTACGCCTTTAAAACGTCTCATTTTACCAGACACGTATGCATTTTGTGGAACAGACAGGTTTACATTATTCTCCGTGTCGTAGAACGTGTTTTTCCCCATTTTACACAACTTTAAGTCTAGAAAAAAGCTCTTATCCTTCAATCTATATGGCGAAAGCTTAATGCACAAAGAAACCAGTTCTTCAAGTTCACCAATGTTTAAGCTAAATCTTCCGTAATCCACCAATCGTTTAAGGCGGGAAGCTGGAATTTCATCAATTTCGAAACAAGAATTCACACACGATAAATAATACATCAGACGAGCTCGATAGTCTTCGTTAACATTCGCTTTTGTTCCTTGTTTTGTTACACCTTCGTCTAAAGCCATTTCACTTTGAAGCTGGTAAAATTAACCCGTCACTGCTTGTAGGAAACGTACCTCGATCGACAGTGAGCATTTTAAGTGAAGATATTATTTAGCTGGTAGATAAACCAAAGCTTCTCAAATTTTCTTCTTTGCTTAGATGTTGCAACATGTTTCGTGTTATTGTTTTTGTACATTCATACTAGGGATCTATAAACATTACTTAAATATTTAGTATGCTGAATAACAAAAGAAGCGTAGCAACTAATAGTATATCGCAGACATTTCATTTCAAGTATAACAAATACAGTAATATTTCTTTCACATTGATGTCTCACTGCACTGTACCAAATAAAATACAGCTGACATTATTTCTTCTGAGACAAGAGACTATTCTAAAATGCTCAGTTATGCGGAAAATTAATTGTTGTATAATAAAGACAGTTTGTTGAATTTTATATATAAAATTCGGATATTTTACGGGTGGATATTAATACTGTTTTTTGAAGGGTAGTCACATTCAGTTTTCCTCAGGCTAACAAAGTAAAAGATAAACATAAAAAATCTTTTAGTGTAATCCGTAGATAATGGTATTTCCATAATTTTTCTTTAAGGTGGTAGACCTGGGTTGAGGGAGATAACTCTTAAAATCAGTAATATGTTTATATTATTTTGTTACATAAAC
>JAULBM010329020.1:0-13126 GCA_032357055.1 Geukensia granosissima
ATAATGGGACCTGTAGAAGTTAAAATTCTACTGTCACTTGGTGGGTGGCTGTCTCATGGACAATCATGCCACATCTAATATTTTTATAACTAAATCTAAATTTACAGATTGAAAAAAGAACATAAACAAGTCTGCGTCACGAACACAGATCAAACAAGACAGGTTGTATAATACGAAATTACTATTGTTAAATGAATATCGAATATTAAGGTATGATACATGTGCAATTGAAGTAGTAACCTCTCATCAGAATCATTAGAACCGAAACATAGGAAATCAAAGATCCAAATATAGAAAAGGAAGCATTCAAATCCAAAATATATCGAAATGGGAAACCAAATCCAACGGCAGACACAACTACTTAGTGCTTTACTTTTCGAGGTTTTCCTATTTTTCAATGTTTTAGAATTTTTAGAAATACATCAAATTTATATAAAAGATTGTTTGATAAATTTCATGTCAGACAAGTCTGACAATTGCACTGGTGAATATCTTCGGAGACCAATGTTCAAGCAGCAGAGGTTGTATCCTTTTTTTAAGAAAAAATATAGAAATGTGTTTAGCATCAGTATTGTAGTCATCGGATGTGACATACCCAAGAATTGTGCTGGTACAGGTCACCCCTGTGATGGTTGTGAAAAAGACGTTCCGGACGATGGCATGTGTTGTAGCGACTATGAAAAGTCATACAGATATGTTACACCAGAACAAGAAAAAAACAAATTATTATTCAGGAGATAAATACTATAACCCTAGGAAGAACCAGGAAAGGGTACCACATACTGATAAACAATACTAAAACATGGCCATAGACAATTTTGTGGTTACACCTCCAGTAACTTAAAGATAAATTGTCAAAATATTTGCCATGTATTACAATAAAATTTGAAGACACAATTTGGTGTTTTTTTGTATGACGAGTTATAAAGTAGAAAAAGGGAGATATGGAGCAAATATTCATGACACAAAAATCTCATATGTATAAGAAAATTCCATACACAGAAACAGCGCTTTGATTGCTGTTTTTTATCTAAATGTCACATTGAGGCCTTCAACACGGAGTAAAACTTCGCACCTCACTGAAAGTCCACTTACAGGTTCACTTCTACAGATCATGGCTAATCTGGTTCATTAGAATAAACGCAAAAGAAAAATTAATCCAGAATTCTTTGACACGTGTATTTACATAGCTTTTCGTAGAGTCAACACGTCATTCATAAGTAGAAACTTTCCATCAGCGTATGAACAACTGCGTATATGTTCTTGAAAGACAGTAGTTTTTTTGTTGTGGTTCAGTAAGCAGTAAATTTCCAAGATAAAGGGTACATGTGTGATACTTTTTGGCTTCAAGCATCGGTTTGGTCGTTTTAAGTTGACACGATGGAATGCCTGATACCCTAATCAATCCTTGTATTTGTCCTATATACGTTTAATGTAGCCCTTTTATCTCTTAGAATTGCAAGACATGATCCCTTTGCTGCTACTTGAAAGAAACTTATTTCCTTTTTTTTCGTCGTTTATCAAAAGCTGTGGATCAAATTTCCTATTATAAACTAACCAATTTATTCCTCCTTCCATTGCCGATAGGGTTTATGTGTTCATAGTATTAATATATCTGAAAACAGGTTTTCTTGTTATCAGTGTATCTAAGCAATTGATGACCTATTACCTGTAACCTAGGGATAAAGATAGCATCTTCTTCGATAATTGTTTAGCGGTATTTGAGATAAAAAGGAAATTATGACAGGTGATACGCCATTGGGCAGAAGACACTAACTCTTTGAAGCACCTCCTTATTGGCGATAATGGGTTCCAGGACAGATGATAGGCTGAAGGCAAGGATGCTTTCACTTTAGAGCACCTCCTTCTTATATATAAAGGTGATACTCAAGGAGCAAAGGATGCTGACCCATTGGAGCACACTCCTGTTTGGTCTTGCTGATAAATCCTTTTTAAGGAAACGTGTAATAAAGCTCGAAAATTAAGTCTTAATCCACAAGATCTTAAAATTCATCTTAATAAACTTATTCATAAAGAATATTGTCACAGCATTATTATTAAATCTTAAAATTATATTTAAATTCGCTCTGCTCAATTTATTAATTAATTAACTCTCATTTGGGAGGTGACACTTAAAAGTATCAAGTGCATTATTTTATTTTAATAAAAAAAATACAAGATGACGCGATTATTGTGGTACAAATCAATTTGGAACCAGTTCTCCTCAATTGTCGTCAAGATAATAAGAACATCTGTAATGACAGAAAATAAAATTTTTTATCAAATTTCTAAGAAAGAAAAAGTTGCATGAACAGTTGAGTTGCAAGTCTCAAATGATAGAAAACTGCACTCCTATAACTTAACTTTTACCTCCAAACAGAACGATTTTCCCCATCGTGTTTCAAACCAATCACTTTGGCCAACTAATACATGTACTAATACTTAACACGTGTCACTGTTGAAAAAAGAAACCATATCCGAAACTGTAAACTTTAATAAATACATTTAAAAACTGTTATATTGTAGGTTCCACTTGCAAGCATCAAGTGCATCACATCGGCAAAAAAAAAAGAAAATGAAAAACAAAAGAAACGGAAATTTTCATTTTCAATTTCTAAATTCATACAGATAAAACAGATAATAAGTTTCCCGCACATATCCATATTTCGTTATTTCAGACTTCCATCTGTCATGTTTTTCAAAGAGTCTATCTGAAATACCACCATTGGCTGCAGTAGTAGCACCATCTGATCTTAGCGAATGTAGTCCAAAATTATTTTTATCTAATCCTCAAATCTGCAATTTTTCATGAAGCATTTCTCTTTCTCTTAGTGTAGGAAATTTGACCAGCATTACGACGTTTATATGAATTGGAACTTTTACAATAACTAATTTGTCGAAAAATGAACTTCTGTTCATGCAAACTTATACCAGCACCATTACATAATCTAGAAGTATTGTGATTGGACTATAAGGAGTATAAGTTTTTGTTATGTAATATTATCCGTCGTGCTTTTCTCAATGAAAATAGAAACAAACAAATAAAAAAAACCTTAATATCACAACCTCGGATACCGAAATTTAAGAAACCTTAGAAATCCGGCATAATCCAATACACACATCGTCATTTAACGTTTATCATAAAGATTAGTCGTTTTTCCAAACGTATTAACAAATTTACAAAGAATTTCAGGAGTAATGGGTTCCTTTCTTCTTACAAGGACGAAATAACTGTCTCCTTGCTCCTTCGACAATTAGTGGCCAAAAAGGAGATGACTGCCATTTAGGAATAATAAAAGTTCCGAGCGCGACACAAGCTCAACAATGTTCAATACTCTGTTTACAAGATTTAATGGTGGTACAAGCCAAGCCTCCACGCCTGACGTATCAGGGGTGTGATATCTATCACCAATTTTTTAACTTTAAAATTTGCAGAATTAGCACAACGATCGAAGGAATGAGGATCAAACAATCCGTCAGCAAATTTGAAAATATCTAATGACATGCCCCAATCGTCATATTTAATCAGATTTTGCATTCAATACTCTTGGTATAAAAATGAATATCAATGCTGATACCATTTTAACACCTTTAGAAAAAGTCAGGATAGCCAGCTCATGAAAGTAATATTTTGCACTACCGTTCTGAATAATAAGTTCACAATTATTTTCTATTTGTATTCCATTTTACTGATTTACCCGACAACTGTACCTTAAAAGTGTCTAAACATAACTGTACAGCTTTTAGCTCTCTCCTAGTTGAACTGCTACCTTTTCCTAAATTTGTAGAAATTTTGTGAATACGATATTATCAAGCTGTCAAGAAAAAAATCAGATGTATCTGAATACACAATAACAGACAGAATTATATATTCAGAAAGACACTTAAGATGTAAATTTTGTACATTTTTTTTCCAAAAATTTAATTCTGAAATAACATCTTTATCAAACAAACAAAGCTTACTGTCCCAAGAACTGCGAGAATTATCTATATAATTTCTTGTCATTAATCTGGATATATTTCCAACAAGTGAACGGGAAATAACTCTACCTGTAACATTTGCTAAACTTATGACGCTAAAATATGGCAAACTGATGAAACTGAATCAATGCTGACAATTAAATTATTTACCCGATCAACTGGTACTTTTATTGAATGGTTTTCAGAATTCGACAACAGTCCAAACCATATCAAAGATTTACATGGAGTGCAAATAGACTTTTCACAGTTAACTACAAATTCGGCTTTATTTTAAGAATCTAATACAAAATTTTAATCGGCGCTACAATGACGGAAGTTCGAATTCGTACCCGAACCACCATCCAAATATATCACAATGCGAAAACCATGTTTTCACCAATTTTTTTTCTAATGGTTGCAAAGTTTTTGTAAAAATATAAGCTGTTGAAGTCAATCCAAAAACCAACACAGAAAAATCATAATGTTTATTTATCCAAACAAAACACCAAGTAAGTTTTTAACTCATCATTAATGTCCAAAAGATGATAATATAAAAATAGGAGATGTGGCATGATTGTCCATGAGACAGCTTTTGAATCATATTATACAAATCAGAATTTTGATCAAAATTTAAAGGGCTATTCTCCAATCTTCAAACTTTTTTTGTATTTCAGAACATGTTTTTTAATCTCTCTAAAATCTAAAATGAGACTCTTTTCGCCCGACGTTTTAATTGGAACTGTTAAAGGATATACTACATTTGGTTCGATAAAATCATTTTCTAATAATTCTAAAACAGCTTTTGTTACAAAATCAGAATTGTCGCGGTAGACCTATTGTTATCTAAAACCATAGAACAAGTTGTTACAAACGGAATAGAATAGACTTTTCAATTATTTCTCCCCAAAATGAATTACATTTTATATCTTTCCAAAACTGAATGTTTTCTTTAAGTCTGCCTATAACACTAGTTTATTTGTTATCCTTTCATAATAAAAAAACATAGATTCGTTATTAACAACATGTGCAAAATTATCTGAAAAATACTTACCATAAATTTCATCGCCGTCATTTGGTTGTCTGCTTGGTGGTGATTTTGAGGCAGTAACATCTCCAGTGTCCCTGTTCAGATGTCTGTAGAGCGTGGTCCTGTGGAAATCCTATTGTAGGTACGAAGATTACTCCCATAATTGGTGGCAACAGTGTCGGAAAAGCAGCTCGATCCGGCGCTTTGCCTCCTTTGATTGTTGTCCTGTTTTCGTTGTTTCCGTTTTTGCACGCTCAGTCATTCGAATTCGTCGTGAGAATCCGACGCCAAATCATCTGACAAGTATTTTTTTGACAGTGTCCTATAACCCCGGGGATTTATTCGCCAAATTGATACATTTATTTCGCTTATGGATTTTGTCACGAATGTCACTACAAACATCTTGGAATTTCCGTAGTCCTTATCTTCTGCCGCACGTTTAATTATAGTAATGTCAAATTCCAGGTCACTAATAAAAGCAAATTGTTGACTCCCATGGAATCAGTGTATCTAAGGCAGTTGATTGCCTATTACCTATAACCGAGGGATCAAGATAGCCTCTTCTTCGTTTATTGTTTAGAAGTATTTGAGATAAAAATTCCATGACAGTTCATAAAAACTCATCTCTACCACTATCCTGTGACAGTGGTGTGACAAAACAGCATAAACACTAACTTTTAAGATCGGTTGATATGGATTTAACACTTGAGATCGATATTTAAAGCCAACAACAAATACAAATATAACTAATACAAAATACAACAATAGTATCGACCTCACAAGAATACAGGCAGTTGTAATTTGCCTGTTCAAAACTTAAAGGCAGCCGAGAATGACACCAAGTTTTCCTTCATTTCAGTGTCAATAAAACACGTCCAATTGGAATTAGTGTTTAAATATCATAACATGTCAAAGAAAACATGGGTTGTGCAAATGCTAATTTAAAAACATATAGACAGATTTAATATAACAAATATAAACGGTTTTGTTCCGTGTTAACTTATCACAAGAAAGTCAGTATAAATACCAATAAAAACCATATTAAATATTTAGTAATAATGCTGTGACGATATCCTTTACGAATTGGTTTATTAAGATGAATTTTAAGCCCAAGAGAATTAAGATCAAATTTCCGAGCTTAATTTACCACGTTTCCGTACAAAGGGCTTAAAAGCATGACCAAACAGGAGTAAGATCATGTGCTCCAATTGTTAAGCATCCTTTGTCTCTGGAGTACCACCTGTCATGGAGTCCTTTATATACTATACAGAGGTGCTCTTTAGTGTAAGCATCATCTGCCCCGGCCTATCATCTGTCATGTAAGCTTTTCTCTCCAAAAAGAATGTGCTTTAAAGAGCAAACATTCTATGGCTCCGGTGTATCGCCTGTCGTTAAATCTTTTATCTCTTACGAAGGTAATCCAATGGGTAAGCATCCTCTGCCCAATGGCGTATCAACTGTCATGGAATTTTTATCTCAAATACTTCTAAACAATAAACGAAGAAGAGGCTATCTTTATCCCTCTAGTATAGGTAACAGGCAATCAACTACCTTAGATACACCGATTCCATGGAAGTCAAGTAAATCATAATGAAGACAATAAAATATATGAAGGATTTCAACCTTGATTGCAGGTATCTTTTTGACGATTTTTGCAATGTTAAAAACTCTTCGTACAGATAAATTGATACTTTGAACAGATGAAGGAGGAATTATTGAGTTAGTTTACAATAGAAAATTTGATCCATATATCAAAATGATAATTAGCAGGATATAAATTCCTTTCAATTAAAAGTCAAAGATCATGGTCTTGCAATTCTATGAGATAAATTGGCTGTCTTTAAGCTACTAAAAATGACAACTTAATTTTCTATTGCCAGATTTAAGTATTGTTTATCAGTATGTGGTACCCTTTCCTGGTCATTTCTATGGTTGTAATATTCATCTCCTGAATAATTATTTGTTGTTTATGTTTTTTTTTATTGTATGACTTTTCATAGTCGCTTTAACACATTCCGCCATCAAGAACGGTCTTTTTCACAGCCATTACAAGGTTGACTATAATCACCAGCACGATTCTTGGGTATATTACAACCATTGACTACAATAAATTTGTACTCAGGCAAAACAAAAATATTTTTTCTGATAAAAACGGGTTTCTTGTCTAATGTGGTTTAATGTCTAAACGGATAATCTGTGTTCGTGACACATGCGTATATTATTTTTAAATTTAGTCTTATCTTATGAATTACTTTTGTATTTGCATGTGTTATGTGGAAAAATTTTTTTATTTGAACAAGTACTTAATGTGGCAGACTTGTATCCGATCGCAAAGTATTCTAATACACATGTACAAAATATAACTTTGTAGCTGTTATATGCGCATGGAACGACTTCCCAGAAACTTGCATGATACCACTATGGTAATATAAAATTTTTAACATTACTTCCGATTCAGCAATGTCATTTTTTAAGATCCTAGAATGGAAGCAAACATGTTTTTTTCTGTCATCGGTGACGGGTCTGCATTGCCTTAGCTGCAATGTGATAAAATCATTTTATAAACTTAATGCTGAGATATTACTCCAATTCTAGTCAATATTGAAACTCGTAACTTCTGGTCATCAAATGTATAAGTTACCAGTATATGACTAAATAAGAGCCCAAACTGAAGAATATTAATCAAATTTCGAAAGAATTGTCCCATGCAATTTTCAAATAAACATTATTCGCCTATCCAGCAACTTAATTTATCATTTTTTTCTAATATAAAGAGTTTTTTTAATTAAATATAAATCGTAGTTTCATGAAAAATGTGTCTTAAAACCATGGAAAATAGACAAAATTACGGGATTATTGGTCGTATTTCTTAATGCCGCGAATTAATGTGTTAATAATATTCACACACTTTCTCGCTGTTATACATTCTGAATGAAGACAACCTGTTATATAAGCAAGTGTCAAAATGACGTGGACTACCTGAAAATATCCTGTTAAGTAGGCAAGAGTCCACGTGAGGTTGATTACATAACACTACCTTAAAAAACTAAAGAAAGTTTTGAGGATTGAATGAATTTATTACCAGTTTGTCAGCAAGCCTGATATAATATACGTACCAATCCAAACAACGACTGGATTAGGTTCCCAGGTGTACATATCTCACAAATTTCAGGTGGAGTATCAAGGGTGACTGAAACAGACATTATTACAAAGATAAACATCAAATCCCTGTTTTCTTATTTTTGTATTTAGTATTTACGATATGGTTTTTAAATCTCTGTATCACGAGGCAAAATGATAGCTGCAATAAGAGTTGTTTATAATCTTACCAAAATACTTTAATTGTAAACAGCGAAATTTTGAATATTTTTCCCAAAGGCTTATAATTCAGTTATTATGTGTGTTAACATCAATGCAATCTCAATGCTACAACTAGCAACTTTATTTGTAAAAATTCTAAAGTTAAACAAAATTGGTAAGAAATCCATTATCCATGCTCTTAAAATATCGCTTCACCGTTAATTCTCTGGTCACCATCATGAATTTTTTTTCCATATGCTATCAGTGATTCTCAACTAGTTATGGACCGGTTACCGGTAATTTAACAATATGTTGACCTCTTCTCGGATTAGAGTAAAACGATTCCACGACGTCTGCTGTGTGCAGGACAGGGGATACTTAGTCTTTTGGAGCATTTGATGCCATTCCTGTTTTGTAAAGGAGTTAGTTGATTGCAAACCTTTGCTCTTTTTGTTTTTGTTTTATCTTTTAGTTTGTCTTGTATCTATGAACTTTGCACTTTTTATCTCTCACAAGGGTATTCTACACTGGACTTGATACTAAAAATATGACAAAACACAAAAGTAGTATGCCTAACTAGTGTGGTTATTGAATGTTTTTGTTCCAGATATTGAGCATTTTAGGTGAATTTGATTCGTGTGCCAAATTTGTCCAGGCAACAACATTTATAAAAAATTTAAATTTCCCAAACAATATATAGAAACTGAAAATTACAGAGTAACAGACTGACAGACAGATGGATGGACAGTAGAAATAATCATATTCCCAAGCTTTAATTCTTAAATCTTAATCATACATTGCACTCAAATGATTGTGTGTTTGTTTTCTTTCTGTGTTTATCCTTTCAGTTAAATTTACATGTGATAATCATATTTAAGTTCCTTTCAACTTTCAATTTCACAAAGGATCAAACGGGCATTTCATTTAATTCAATTTTTGTACATATATTGCTTAAATAGAATAACAAATATAGATTCTTGTTAATACAGTGTGTTTAGTTATACTTTATGAATCATTTACTGTGTAATGTAAGGTAACTACTTATAAAGAAGAGATTGATTAAAGACATAGGCAACTTTACAGATTTTATTCTCCTTTACGTACCTGTATACATTGTTACTATACTGTAAGGTACATGTAACTATTTCTTACATAGAAGAGATTGATAAATAACAAAGGCATCCTTACAGATGACATTATCCTTCACGAACCTGTATACCTTGTTACTTCACTGTAAGGTTACTAATTATTACATAGAAAAGATTGATCTATGACAAAGGCATTCGTACAGAAACTAAAGAGACCACAGACTTAAAAATCTGCTTCATACCTAGAATTTTCCCTCGAAGGTGACCAAGAGGAAAACTTGTCTCGATTTTCGAGTTTCATGTATAGTTTCACATTTTGTATTGGGAGGGGCTTTTACGACTTCTGTTATGGTATGGACCCAGGATCATTATTGCAGGCATGGAATAAGAACTGTAGATGTTTTAATTACACTGTCATTTGATGAACAATCATGCACATCTCATTGTTTTAATTGTAACTGTATTTTTCTGTATCGATCTGACATTTCAAGTAACCGCCTCGATGGGGTAATGGCTTGCGTGATCGGCTCTAGTGCACATGGATACAGGGTCAGGTAAACTAATGAAATTACTCAAAGTTAGTCGCCCATCTGTCTCAAATTAACAGGTTAATCGTTTTTCGTTTTCTCTGAAATCACAAGAACATTTGGGATAAAACTTGGCAGGAATGTTTATTTCATAGCGCTCTTCAAAAGTAATTGTTTTTCTTCTTCTTGTAAGAAACTCCCAAGTCGATTGAATTTCATTCTTGTGAGAATGATCTTTATAGAACTATTTTAAGATCCTTAAATATTATTTTCTTTGATATTGACTTTAGCTCAATAATTAACACCCACCATTTTGTGAATTTTTTGTCGATACTTCATAGTTTTGGTACTTGTTTTTTTAATGATATATTTACTCTAAGTATAACAGGACGTGTCTTGACTAGTGTCGTAGCTTGAAAGAACCAGGTTTGTTATCAACTGTGTTTGGATTTTGAACTAGCTATAAAAAAACAATGAGTAATTTCTCGAGGTCGGTACATCTTGTTGTCACTTGTTTTATTTGTCATTATCTGCGTATTATGTATCGACTTCAAAAGTTTGGATTTAATGCTTTTATCACACTACTGTCCCAGTTTATGGGGAGGGTTGAGTACTCACAAACATGTTCAACCCCACCATATACTTTAGGTGCCTGTTCAAAACCAGGAACCTGTGATCCAGTGGATGTCGTTGTTTTTATGTTTAAGACATTTTTTTTTGCATTGTTGACTTATTTGGACGATAGTTTTATATTTGAATATCATCACGTTTGATTTTTGAGGCCTTTTACAGCGTGCCGTGGGGTTAGGACATTATTGAAGGGCTCAAGGCAATCTGTAGAAGTATGGATGGCTGTCTCTAGGACAATCATACAACATTTACTTTTTCTATATTATATCGTCTTCTACAAAATTTTTTTTGAGATTGCTTTGGTTTACCATATGATCTTATGGAAAATTTTTTTGACATTTCGTTTGTATAAAACTACATAGGTGTTAATAATGATTTGTAATGCGAATGATTTTGTTTCGTCCTTCAAATGTCACAAATTTAATTCTACCCGAAAATTCAAGATGCCCACCACAACTAGAATTAGTTTACTACAGGACTCTATGAGTAATAATAATCAAAAGGCCTCTTGTCTAAAAATACTAAGCTAATTGAAAATGATAATATTTCGAGTACTTTTAGAGTCTAACAATTCACTAGATGTTCAGACAAAAGTTTATTTTTCTACCAAAAACTTAATTTTTCTTCTCTTTATACCACTTTACAACATAAGATTCTAAATTAAAGATTAAGACATCTAATCAATTGGTCATTTAAAACGTCTAGATTTTTTGCATATTCTGCAATAATTATGATTCCTTTTGGCGATACGTGAAATAATAAATATACTTTTTGCACATCATTTGATTTACAGCATTTTACAGCAGTCGATATTCTTCTTGATAATATTATTGCACGATTTTGCAACACGGTCTATCAACAGAAGTCCAGTGTAAAATACCCATGTGAGAGATCAAAAGTGCATAAGTCAAAGAGACAAGACAATTTCGAAATAAATGAGGAAACAAACGGAACAAAGGCTAAGAGTTCACAAACTCCTTTCAAAAAACAGAAGTAGGATTAGGAACTCCGGAAGGGTAAGCATCCTGCCTTGCGCGCAACGCTCGTCATGAAATCTTTAAACTCTAATCCGGGTTAAGGTCACTAGAGGAAGAGGTAACTTAATGTTGAATTACCGGTAACAGGTCCATAACTTGTCGAGATACACTGATACCATTTGGATCACCCAATTCATGGCTTCAACCATCGAATTTTAGGAGGGACGATGATGTATCCTTGTTGTAGTAATTTATGCGACAACAGCAATGCTCTCTTCAGGATATGATAATACTTGGAACGGGCAAGAGAGTTTCGAGTCGTCTGCGAAACAAACCGCGTAGACAGGGGAAGCAGGAATATTGCCACATAAATATGGGAAGTTTACAATAGGAAAGTTAATGTTATCCCGTAAATCCTATAAACAAGTTTTCCCTCTTGGCCATTTCGAGGAATAAATCTAAGTGTGAAGCAAATTTTGTTGAGTAATTACTGGGATATATATTTGGTTGAGATGTTCGCTGAGTTATGTAGGAATATTCAATGACAAACATCATCAAATTAGAAAAAGTAATATTAAATGATCTGGCCAATTTCTTTTTGTTACTTCGCACGAGTTCCAAAATGAATTCTGCTTTAAATGAGTGCAAAAACAAGTCGGCTAGTAGAAAAGAGAATTTCATCAAAACGGACATTTTGGCAGAACAATTTCCACATAATGTGTTCAAATATCAGGTAAAAATTATTTGTTATCTGTAAAAATATTGTTTCTACTACCTGAATTTCTCTAAGTTAACTGTGGTATCAATAATTTAGTTTTTGGCACATATACAGTCCGACAAAAGTTAAGCATCACCAAGGTAATTTCCAATATATTTTTCTTATAAAGCAATTTAGTAAACATTTAATACATGTACATGAAATTGATCATAATTATCTTTATGAAAAATACAGGTAAGGTGTCAATCGACAAATCATTGAACATTTAAATCAGGTTTCAAAACCTGTTTCGCCCAAATCATGCTTTCAAATTTAATACAAAATTGTTTTGACTGATTACACGTACATCTTTCCTTTAATGGATATTTGAAAAAGTCTTTTGAAATGGTAAGACGAAAAAAGAGTATCGCCGAACGCTAGCAAGCGGTTGGCATGAACAGCGCCCGCCCAAGTAATCGCCGAATAGCGATTAATTTTGGAGTGAACAATTCTGTGATAAGCAGACTTTTAACACGCCATAGACACACAGGAACCGTCGAAGACGCCCAAGATCCGGTCGATCCCGTTAAACAACCCCTAAAGAAGACCGTTACTTTAATCGTTAAGCCAGATTACAGCCATTTTCAACTGCAGTGCAATTGAGAGGTATGTGGCCGATTGGTGGTCGCCTATGTGTAAGAACTGTTGTTCGCAGGCAGCATATTTTTCGTTTGCGTGCTCGTAGACCAGTGGAACGCTCAGAATTAGCTCGTAGACACCGCCAGGCACGATTACAGTGGTCTAGACTCCACCGTCACTGGAACCTACGGAGTTGGAATAGAATTCATTGGTCCGATGAAAGCCGGTTCCTGTTGAAGCCTGTGGACGGTCGAATGCGTGTTTGGAGGGAACGGAATACA